>JARHVA010000269.1:3990000-4007500 GCA_037957365.1 Torreya grandis
ACCTTTGATAACTAGTCCAAGAAGAAGAGTCAACCAGTTTATACCAATACTAAGAGAAAATATGGGAGCCCCTATACCCCCAAGAAATTATGCAAATTAGAACATTGGTAGTCCATTAATTCTCCCAATATCACCAACCACTTGGGACCCTATCTCAGTGAATGCCCTAAAAGCTCTGCCTAAATTTAGTGGGAAAGACTTTAAAACACCTGAAGAACATCTGCAAGATGTATCAGATGTCTATGTTATACATGTTATCACATAGCAAAATGTGGCCATAAGACTATTAGCAACTTCTTTTAAAGAGAAGGCTCTAAAATGGTATTAGTCCCTAACCCCAAATACCATCTCTACATGGGATCAGCTCAAAGATCTTTTCTTTGAAAGTTTCGAAGAGAAGGGTGATAAGTCTTCTTTATTATAGAAATTAATTACTATTCAAAGGGCACCACAAGAAGCCATGACTGACTTCAATTATAGATTTCAAAAGACTTGGGAAAGAATCCCTGCTATAGCTAGACCATTAATAGGAATGGCTATAGTATTTTATCTTAAGGCTTTGAATTTAGATATATCTATTATGATTCAGTCACTTGGAGGACACACTTGCTTGAGGCTTATGACTATGTAGTCAGAGTTGAGAATAATTTAATAGATGCTAGAAAGTTACCCCCAAGACCTCCCATGCCCATGTTCCCAAAAATTTACTTACCATTACCCTAATAAGCCCCTAAATCTATAGCCCCACCTGTGTCTATGTACACATATCCTCAACCACCTGCTAAAGAAATTGTTCCCACTTAGTCATTTGAGCTTGATGATATCAAGAATATTTTAAGGACATTTTCTAATGAGTTGATTAATATAAAAAGATAGCAGAATACTTTCCCTAGGCCTCCATATCAAGGCTATTAAGGAAATAGATTTTCATCTCAGCCAAACCAATACTAGGGTCCTCTGAGACAAAATAACCCACAGCTGAGAAACCAATTAGTTGCAGTCCCCACACCCTCATAGACTATTCCTCCCAATTCAAATAGGGAGATTATTCCATGGCAAAATAACTATGTAGATAAAACTAATGCCTGGTGTTTTCCTTACAATAATGCTCATACACTTAGAGGTTGTCCTATGGGTAATCTGTAACAAAAGGTGGCAGAATAAAGAAGAATGGATGGACAGTTTGCAAGTTCCAATGACAATCAAGCCTATCAGTCTTTTGGTATGCAAAATTTAGTCTTAGTGGCTTAGATGCAAGGGATGTACTTACAACAAGAGGAAGAAATAGCCCTAGAACATGCTTTTTTCTCATGGGTTGAATATGAATAATTAGTTTTGTTGAATGAAGCATCTACCTCCAAGAAACCAGTGGTGCAATCTGATTATTACACTATATCAAAGAGAAGGATGGTGGAACAACCTGAGGTTGTAAGTAGTCAAGTCATGGCGAATCCTCCATTTTCAAGGACAAAAAAACACATCTGTCAAACAAGAAGTGCCTCAACTAGTGCAGAATATAGTGATTCCTGCACAAATTCAAGAAAAAATAAGATATCCTTATTCTCAAAGAACTCAGACTCTGGGACCAATAAATGTGGTTGATCAATTGAAGAAGACTCTAGCACAAGTATCAATATGGGATATATTGGCTATTATTGAATAGAATATGCTACTATAAGAAGCTCTACAAGGCCAAGTAGTGTCAAAATGTATTGTTATCAAAGAAGGACCTACTAAAAAAGGAAAGCTCAAAGATACAGTTCATCTATAGACAACAACCCTAGTGAATAATGCAACAGAGGTAAGCAAATCCAAACCAAATCCCTTCTATTTAACTTTGATAGTGGGTAAGAAACTATTGCATAATGCAATGATTGTTTTAGGGGCTAGTACTATAGTAATGCCCAAGCAAATAGCTAATGCTTTACAAATGAAGTATGAACCACTCACTAAAGGAGACATGCAGCTAGATGGAAAAGCAATACAAACAATAGGGAGAATTAAACGACTCCAATTACAATTATATGTTTGTCCTAATATAATTGTAAATCAAGATGTAGTAGTGATAGATATACCTCATGTTTTTGGCTTATGTTTATCAAGAGACTTTACAGCCAAGAAAGGAGGATATATGTCCCTTGATTGGTCTCACCTCATCTTAAGAACCAAATATGGTTCAAAGATGAAGATATTATTTGAGCCATTATATAAGGATCATATCAACAATGAACCAATTGCAAAGTTAGAGGCAACTCATGCTATGATGAATAAAGAAGAAAGGGTTTTTGTTGAGGATCTAGGTGAATAGACTGGAAATAATCAAGAAGAAGAAAATGATCATTTATTAGCTATGATGCAAAGTGACCCATATGTAAATTACAATTTTATTGGTCTGCGCACTTACATTATACTTGATGAAGATCATAAAATCCCAAATATTCTAGAGGAAGAAAAGTCAAAAGATACCTCTTCTATTGATCCTTGGGTCTCTCAACATGAATTCCAGATTTTGAGCGAGAAGTCATAAGCATATGCCTTAATCTCTGATGAAGAAGAAATAATTTCTGATTTTCTTCTTACTTTGCAAGATGATATGGAGAAGTATGGACATTTCCTTGATCATGATTTGAATGATTTGTTTGAAATCATTGGGTCAGGTTATACTATTTTTTAGGATAGTTGTGAGCCAGTTGTAGATGAACAAAACAACATCGAGACTCAATTACATGTGCAAAATTATTACAAACTTTCAGAATTATCCTTTCAAGGGGTTGGTAATTTTCAAGTTATTAAAGATGATGATTATGTAATAGAACCTAAGTTTAAGGCAGAAGTAGATAATTCAATAAATGATCTATATCAAAGAGCTTCTGTTGATGAGCAAATAATCATTAATTTCTTGATAAGACATGCTAGTATCAAGAACCAACATTCGACAAGCTTCTAAGGACAATAAGAGCTTATGTATGTTGGAAGCATGTTTGATTCAGACTCATTCGAATGTAGGCCAATCAATGTAACATACAAAGAGAGCAAGCCATCTAAGCTACATCCAATTCAACCACTTATTTGGAAACATAAGTCATCTTGTCATGAAGGAGACTTTAGAAAATCATCTTTTGATCCAGGAGGGAGATAAAGATACTTTGTATTATAGTTATATAGTCTCCCCTTTCCATATTTCTTTGTTTTCCCATTTTTGTTTTCCCACTTTTATTTTAAATAATTTTTCTTTGAACATGTAGTCGACAGCTCAAAATTTTCAAAATTTTCAAAATTCTCTAATACATTGAATGTCTCCCAAATCTTTATAAATCCCCAAGGTACCTTGTGTTGCCACTTGCATAACGTGTCTACTTGGTTGTCCCATAAAGATTGAATAAGATTTGCTATGGTTATTTGAGTTTAATGTCATTTTGAAACTTGATAGGTCAATAAATACCTCTTAGCAATAGTTAAAGCTTACAAGTTCTCAAACATTCCTGCATCTGTGAGAAAATATCCTATTACTTGCATTTTTTAGTGTTTAGTAAATTTGCTTCAGCAAAAGTTTTTATATTTTTAAAAAGCTCATACTAATTATCACAAAAAAGATACAAAAGATGGAAGGGGCACAATCTTCACAACAAGGAGCAAGGATGTATGAATCCCTTGATAAGTTTCTTACAAGCAAGTCATATGCTTCAGCTCCTGTGCAACCATTGAAGACATATCCATGGACCAAGATTCCTGAAGTTGGTCAAGTAAGTGACCCAATGAAAATAAAAGATTATGCAGATGGCGTCATGGACCCAATTCTTTAGAAAGCTAGTAGTAAAACTCTTAGAGAAGGGGCACATCAAAGGTGTCTACAAAGGGCTAGAGTAGGGAAATATGAAACATTTGCCATGAGGATATGGACTTCACAACTAGCATAATTCATTGTCCCAACTGTGCATCCATGCCCCAACTTGGTTGAATTATGTGCAAACTTGTTCCATGCACCCTCATGCACCATTCAATGAGGTCCATTCATAGTGTAAATCACATCACAAGCTATTAGGGATATGTTACCCTGTATCATGATAGTATAGCTATGTTTCCCACTATTGCTAAAATGCAAAGAATGTGGGAAAACATCAATACCCAATCAAGGTTCTTGAGATCCATGAATTACAAATGGGTGATGATGACACTATAGTGCCCACACTCCCTATAGCAAGAGCCCAATTCTCACAAGCTAGCCAAGATGCATTGTCTATGATGGATTTCATCTTTGGCATGAAAGATGATATGGAAGTTTATGCAAAACAAATGGCTATCCTCTTCAGGCTGAAGACCATGGACAAAACTCAGGAGTATAGGCTTGACTTTTCTAAAAAAATTACTTTCTCAATGGTGGAACAACTGGACCATTTCAAATCAAAAAGGGTTTTTAGGTACTCTTCTTATTTGTTTCACCTCATGTTGTTTTAGAACTCTAACCTCTTTGCCCAACATATGTATCTTGATATGTATGACCCAAATTTTGATCTCTAAAGGACCATTCCTATGTCTACATGGACACATATTTTGTCAAAGAATAGTGACCCATATGAATTTTGGGAATTATTTATTACCCCTGATTTTTATCATCTAAGGCCTGAACCAATTATGAATAGATTATTCCCAATTGTTTCAAATCTTTTGGCTAGTTGCCCAATTCCTTGTGATTTCTATTTTGGATCCCACCATACAATTATAAGAGTCCATGGTTTTTGTGGGGAACCAATATTGCTACCTAAGATTTTGACTCTTAGGTTAGCATTCTTAGAGGTCAGCAGATAGGTATCCATAGTTGACAATGAATATGGCTCTGGGAAGAGGAAGAGGAAAATGTATGACCTTCTATGGATGACAACCAGCAAGGTATTGGAAGCTAGAGACATTGAGATTCTACTGCTTAGAAAACTGGCTTTTTTGGGTTTCCTTCTAATAGAGGACAAATGGGTTTATGACCCAAATGGTTTCATAGCTTCTTGGATTAAGACTAACAGAGTCACAACCAGAATTGCACATGAGGGCCACCCTTTTTGGGAAACTAGGAAAAATCCTAGAGAAGATGCTCCTAGATTTTATGTTGAGTTAACAGACTTGCCCCTGCCACAAAACAGACCCTGGGAAACATTTTATGTTAAGCAGAGGGATTATGATCCTAAAGTTAGAATGAATTCTGGCTTAAGAAGGACATTAAAGAATAAGGATTGGGATGCTGAGAAAATAGAAGCCTATTGGAAATATAGGTAGGAAGTTTGTCTAACAACCCATTCTTTTGGGAATGTAGACACAGATGAGAGATGGGAAGAACTATGGGATGAGTGCCATCTCTCCCCTTTATTTAGCCTAGAGACAATTAATTTTCCGACACTAGATGAAGATCAGGAAGCTAGGGCCAGGTCAAGCCAAGAGTCATAAGTCTCAGAGCAAGCTATAGCTATAGTAACTATATCAGTTTGGCCTCAAGCTCTTAGCATCATGGAAAAGCAAAAGAGTGTGGTACATTCACCACCACAAGCTTCCCAATCAGTAGCAGTTATAGATATTCCTAGTTCTCCACAAGTAGTAGATGTGGAAGGAAAAAGAACATAGCCAGAAGAAGAGACACCAAAGAAGAAAAAGAGGGAGTAGTTTTAGTTTGGTTTAGAAGAGGAGACAAACACCCCATAGTGCCAATTATAGAGTACTGTAATTACTCCTCAGGTAAATATTATTACTTTTTCTCCTTCTCAGTCTATTTCTTCTCCTGTTGGCACGATGATTTCATCTAGAAAGATGACATCCCCTGCCACTTCTACCATTCCCATTTCTCACTTTGCCCCATCTATGCCACCTTAGGCTTTAACATTACCTATTTTTCTCCCCCTCTATTCCTAAGAAACTTTCCCCTTAGATTTCCCATAGCTAACAATTGGCTATTTAATATGTTTTAGCACAGGGACATCCTTTTGTGGGTGGGCACATTGCCTCTCCTTCTACCTTCCAGACCCAAGCGGATGCTGCCAGGAAGGTAAGGGAAGCTTGAATAGAGAAAAAGAAGATCAACAAAAATAAAGCATTGACTACAACCCATCTGTGGTCACAATTTGACCCCATTCAGAGGAAATTGATGGTGACTCATTTGTCACCAAATGTAATAAAGCCAACTAAGCAGATGCATCTGGAGGATTACACGATGAATGTAGTGGCCATCGACATGTCCCTCTTCAAGCTACAAGACAAAATTGAGCTACTAACTAAATCCACTTCTATAGTTATTGAAGACTACTTGAAGACATTAAGGAGGCTATAGAAGATGGAAGCTGATCTAGCCAAGGAAAAGGCAAATTGTAACAGTTTGACCTCAAAGATCAATAGAAAAGATAATGAAATAGAGAATCTAAATAAATAGTTACAAGATACTATTTCTCTTCAGACTCACCAAGTAGTTTAGGTCCAAAATGATTCTTTAAAAGTAGGGCTCACATAGGTAAAGGATGTGGTGATGACCCTAAGGCATGAAAAAACAACGTTGTAAGGAAAATTTGAGGGACACCTATTACAAGTTACCCAATTACAACAAGATCTGTTAGCCAAATAGAATAATATTGCGTCTATACAAGCCCAATTTCAAGCAGATCAATAAAGAGCAACATAATTGACATTGGAGTTGGCCAATAGGCCAAGGAATGTGAGAGTATTAAGTCTGGTGAAGGAGCTATATGAATCCATGTGGAAGAGAAACTCTTCAGAGATTATTCAGCTCAAGCCTTCTCTCACCTTCCTACTAAATGGATAGAAATTGTGCAAAAAGGTGGAGAGCTTAGTTTTAAACACTCTAGCTATAGTCTCTGGGAGAGTAATGGACTTAGAAGTGTTGCTGCAAAAGCTTTATGATGCAACGGATGCAACATTGTTAGTAGCAGGAATTGAGAATATAATGGTCACTATTAAGCGAGTAAATGAAGTTCTCATTTGTAATTCCATAGCATCAGTTATAGAGAGATTCTAGACGTCATGAAGGAAGGAATCAATGAAATGAAATAGCATGTTGAAGATCTAGTACAATTAGATCTTCCTTCTCGATTTCTTGATGACAACATCATGCTGATGGTAGATGAAATTGAACCTTTGCTATTGGCCAAACAAAATTATTGGATAGTTTTCTAGGATCTAAGGGATGATTCATCAGTCCCTGAAGTAAAAGCTATCTTATTTCTTGTTTCCCATCTTGAATTCAAATTAAAGGCTATGGTTCAAATTTTACATAAATTTTCACACAAGGATATTATTAAACTTGATTTAGCCTTCAATGAATTGCAGAATAAGCAAGGGTTATCTTGTGATGAGTGGTCTACCTACCAAATAACATTGTTGAATCTATAAATTTTAAATTTTGATCTAGCAGGAGTTGTGGTTTCTTTTTGAACAGGCTCAAAAGTCCTTGGGGTCACCAATAACTATAGAGTAAATATTTACTCTACGTTTCATTCTATTTTTCAATTACACGTTACAAAATTTTATTCCCACATACTTTGATTCAAGATGGTGAAGTTTTGATACAAAGCGTAGGTGTTAATTTTCCTTTTGATTCATTTTTGTCTAAGTGTCGAAGTCAAGTGGAAGCTGCCAAGTGTCATCATCTGAGGCACTTTTCATAATTTTAGTAAGGCTGTGGAGATTGCCACATACCTCATAGAAACTCAGTGGAGTGTGACAAGTGTTAGTATCCACATTTCATATCGGCATCCATGTTTCAAGTGTTTCATATTGGCATCCACATTCCAAATCTCTTTTTAGTTGAAGGCTTCAAAAGCTAGGTATCAAGATCAGGTGGAAAGCACCAAGTGGCAATCATGAAAGGTCTCAATTTTGCTTTTCTAAAAGCGATGAAAGATACCACATATCCCAGTAGAAGGGATCAAAATCCACCATGTGTTGAGATCTAAATTATCTTCATTTTGCTTCACTGATATAACAAATACTATGGTGGGTCTCAGGTTTTGTTTTTGAAGCAAGTGAAAGCCACTAGGTGTTGCTGTCTGTATAAATATGAAATGATACCTGATGGTTTCTATGATATAAATAGAGTAAATAAGAGACCACCATGTGTCACTTTTTGTAGGTTTCTAAAAAGGTAGCTAAAAGAAGTGGAGACCACCATGTAACCTCAGTTAAGTAAAGTAGAGATTACCACGTGTCCTTTGATGAAGCAGTGGAGATTGCCACCTGTCCCTGTGCCCCTTTTAAAGTTACTCAGGTAAGAAATGTTGTGGGTCTTATTTTTGTTAAGTTGTTAAGGTTTCAAGGAAGCAGATTATGATAGGTGTCAAAGGTGGAACGTTCCTAAGCAAAGATATGGTAAGAGTATAGGTAAAGTGGAGAGTGCCATGTGTCCTCAATAAGGTTGCAGAACCCACCAAGTGTCATCTTCTAGTGTCTCCTAAAGTAATAAGAAGGTTTTCAAGGAATTGGATAAGTGTTATCTTCCATTTAAGAGAAGGGAGGGTCTTGCAATCTGTTTCAGCCAATGAACTACCAAAAGACAAAGCTTTTTAGAATCTATGAAATATCTTCTATTAGACACTTCTAGTTTGGTTAGATTTTAGTTGGGCCGTTAGATTGGGAACAAGTAGACAATCCAAAGTGAATCCAAGGCTATAAATAAGGGTGAAGAGATCACCAAAATGATCATAATCAGATACCAGAGATAATTTTTTGAAAGAATTATTGTCAAGAGTTTAGACTTTTTAGAGCTATGACTAGGAATATCATTTGCCTTTGTTCTAACTTCTTAAGTTGGAAGGTTTATGTAACTGTGCATGTTTTTGTGCCTCTTATGTGACTGGAGAATTAATGAGAAGATTGACTCTTGTGCCTTGGTTGATACTTTCTATGTCATTGCAAAAGTAGTCTAGGATGTGTTGTCAAGAGTTTTAGACTTTCTAGAGCTATGATTAGGAATGTCATTTGCCTTTGTTTCATTTTCTTGAGTTGGAAGGTTTGTATAACTGTGCATGTTTCTATGCCTCTTATGTGACTGGAGAAATCAAATAAGAAGATTGAACCCTGTGCCTTTTTTGATATTTTTTGTATCACTGCAAAAGCAATCTATGCTGTGAGTCTTTGTTTCTATTGTTTCCATCTTTTACATTGATCATGCACTTGTTTTCTCTTAAATGTAATTGAATCTTACATATAGTCTCAATGTGCTTAGGATTAAGGTTGAATTACACTTAGGCACATCACCATAGTTAGATTTTCTTTCTTGTATTTGTGTTTTTGTTAAAAATCCTATCCCTTTTCCCAGTCTTAAAAATATGGAGGTTGTTTCAAGTCACAAGTCCCACATCTTGAAACTTCTCATTGTTGGTATTAGAACAAGCGCAATTTTAAACATCAACACTTAGAGGTCTAGTCTTGCTTTTGGTATTTGAAGCATAATAGGAGGAATTGTGTCAAGGAGGTTTCCTAATATTTTTAATCCCAAACCAAGTATATATATTTTTCTTCTTGTCATTTTAGTTGTTCAACATACAACATATTTTTCAAAGTTCCACTTAATAAAAATGTAAATATTGATGCACTGACACATCCACCCAATAGTAATTATTTTCTTTCCTTTATTTACTTAGTAAATTAGATATTGATTTGCTCATTATTAGTTTAGATATGTTTTTAATTCTTGTCTATATTTATCCTTATTTGAATAATTTGGCATAGCTAATAGTTTTGATGATGCCATAAAATGACTCATTATATATAAATAACACTGTTTTGTCTTGCATAAATCCTGTTTTAAAGTGGACTTAGATGTAGTTCTAGTAACTTGTGCTTAATTTAAAATGAAATATAAGATATATATCAAGTTTATTTTTTAAATTCCATTATGGTATATATTATTTCTATTTATAAAAAGTTTTTGGAAAAAAATATGTCAAATTTTGTATTTATAGGTTGAAAATGAGTCATCAATATAGATAACAAAGTTTAAAGTTTTCAAATATCAAATTAGGAACAATATTCATGTAGCTCCAGAGATATTTAGTATCTTATAAGTACCATGTAAATTAACTCATAGTTTCTTTAGTTTATTTTTAGATGGATGTATTATTTATGTATGATTAGCTAAGGCATATAAATAAATTTGTTTCAACAAAAAATAGTTCTTATATTTGTATGCTGCTTTATTTGATGTTTTGGCTATGAAGGTGTAAGGATAGAATGGATATATTATATAAAATAGAAATAATAGTCATCAAGATCATCCATAACCCTAAATATAATTACACTTTTAGATTCCTATTGGAAAAATAGACAAGTTAAAAAAATAATCATCTTGATTTGAGTCTATATGTAAGCATTATGAGCATTTCATCTGGCCCAAGAGTTGGACAGTTTAACTCAATCCATCAGTCTGGCTTTATAACCCATCAACCCACCTCCAGAGTTGCATATAATAGGACCCAAATATGCCCAAAATATATTTTTAGCTTTAAAATATGAAATCAAACATTAAATAATTCTTTAATACATGTTTTATATAATATATATATATATATATATATATATATATATATATATATATATATATATATATATATATATATTCTATAAATAACACTTTCTAAAAATAGACATCAATAAATATAGAAGCTTGCAACTATGAAAACATGAAATCAAATAATCACAAAGATGATTGCTACATATTTTTAGAAAGTATTTATATTAAATTTATTTATAGTATTTCTAAAAATAGGTACTATAAAAAGGAAAGATATTTATAATATTTCAACTACTATGAATATCTCACAGATCAAGTTGTTGGAAGAAATTGAATTGGCCAAAAGTGTGATTGATTCTCTCCAACAAAATTAGAAGATTTTATAAAGAGGAGAAAGGATATATATTATCGTCAATAAATTCAAATATGATGAATTTTTTAATTTAACATTTTCCACTATTTTCTCATTAAATAATGAATATTGTTAATATTCTCTAAATGTATAAAAATCAAATTTTTATTTTTTAGGTTGTAATGAGACTAGTACATATTTACCAAAAATCAAACATTGAATTTAAGTGCATATAACACATATAATCAAATTAATTGATAATATATTTGGCATAATATGTTAAAAATATAATGGTTTTTATATATCCATTAAGATAACCAAAAATACTCCTAATAAATAAGGACTAATAAAAAATAGCTTGATAATAGTCATGGGTATAACCAATATAGCCACTAATCTATATACATATATCGTACTAGTAACTATTATTTACCACATAGTAAATAAATAACTATTCATGTGAACACTATAAATTCCCAATATTCACCCCCTTAATGTGAACATGAGGAGAACATTGATCCTGTATCTATACTTGTACTCATGATTTGGTGATTTTATTAGGACAAAAACAAACTTTAATTATGGTTTTGCATATGGCTTACCAATAACTAAAAAGGGGTGGTTTTTAAGTGGTTTACCAAGAACCATAAAAATATGGTTTTTCAAATGGCTTACTACCAACCAAATCATGGTGTGTAGTAATTTTATCATCTCTCTTCACTATCTCACATTTGGATAAAATAAAAAGGAATTTTCAACTCACTTGTTATAAATATAAACATGAATAAAAAAAAATTCTTGTTAAAACACAAAAAAAAAAAACAAAAAAACATGCAACTGAAAAATGCCACCACAAATTCATGTGGTCTTATTGTTGGTGACTGACAAGAGGTTGCTAAAAAAACTACATCTGATGTTTCTTCCATCCTACTTCATGTCATTATTTACTTAGTCGATGAAGATTTGAAGCTCAAAAGTTTTCACATTTGATTTATTGGTATAAGTTCCCCCCTCAATGTGAAATATTTGAGTTTAGATGTTAGTTTCCACTAAAAATGCATCTGTAAGGCAATTTTTTTTTAAATTTTTTTTCATTACTCTATATAACACCTAATCCTAAATTAATTTGACCTTTTTTGAACATAAAAAATAATTTAAACATTCACTCATAAGCTTTTGACATATAGACATTTTTTTTGACATAATTGAATTAAATAATAATGACTAATCATAGAAAATACAATATGTAAAGTACTTGACAAGAACCTTTTGGGATTTTTACCGACTTTAATAAAATTAAAACTAAACTAAGATAATTATAATCCTAAAAAAATGCAAATCAACTATTGACAGACTAAATAAAATAAAAATAACTATGACTTGTATGGATGAATGGATAACATAATTGGGATGAAGGCACATATGGATTGATGCATGCTTGGATAAAAATAGATAAAACCAAAGATGTTAGTATACAAACTTGAGGGATACATCATGAAGGATTGGATTACAACATTGGCATGTTTGATGTGGATCATTTATGCATGATAGTGTCAATAATGGGGTCGGTAAATAAATACACCTAGGAGTGAAAGGTGAGAATATGGATTGGTAAAGTGTAAGAAGATCTAAACTTAAATAATTCAAATATTTATCATGATTATTGTTAAAAATTCATATATATTGTGTGATGATTATGAGATTAGAATCACACATGAAGGTTAATGGTGTTCCAAAAATCTAGGTTTGTGGATTCATAGGTCTATAATATATATAAATTCCACACAAGTGAATCAAGATGAATAGATAGATTAGAAATTTATCAAACACAAAAAAATACTTGGTGGATGGTAGAGACATTGTATAAATGGATCTAGGGTAGAATTGACTATGTTAGAAAATAACATGTGGAGTGAGATAATAAAGAGTGCATAGAGCTACAACTATTCACTTGAAAGTGCATAAAATGGTCATAATAAATAAATAAATCCTTAATATGTATGAACACAAAATTTTTAAATCTATTCTTCCAATCAAACAAAGTAAATTCTACTTAAATTGATGAATTTAATACACAAGAAAATAATACTAATATAGCATTGCTCATTTCAATCCTCATATTTCTGTATTACTCTGATATTAGATAATGAGACTAGTAAAAAATTACTAAATATCAAACATTGAATTTAAATTCACATAAAATAGATATTCAAATTAATTGATAATATATTTAGTATAATATAAAAAAATACAATAGTTATTATATATCCATTAAGATAGCCAAACAACCTCCAAATAAATAGGAAGGAATAATAAAAAAAATAACCCAGTAATAGTCATGGCTATAACCAATCTAACCACTAAACTATATATGTATATCATACTAGAAACTATTATTTACCACATGGTAAATAACAAACTATTCATGTGAACACTATAAATTCCCAAAAAAATGTTAGCCTAGAATAAGAATCATTTTTCAGAATTAATTTGTTATGTTTTTAAGAAAAAAACTAGTTGTAAACTAATTTTTTAAGTTATTGAGATTAAAAATATAGTTCTAAACTAATTTGTTAATTTTTTACTCTCAAACAAGAAGTTACATAGGTTATATTATAAATACAAGATTTTCATTTATTGTGAGAGTTAGCTTGGATTTAACATAGCACAAGAAGTTAGTACAAAGTTATAAAGGAGTCATTTTGAGATTGTATGTATTTATAGAATTAATGAAGAGATATTTTTATGAAGTTTATATAAAACTAAGTGTTTTTATAATCTTATTCTAAGGTAAATTAAGGGTTCACTCAACCAAGGAAACAAGATCTATTATGGTTTTATATGTTTATAATACTATGTGATTTTATCTTTCATTATTTTATCTAAAGTATTATGTTATATGGTTAAACATGTAGGTCCATGTGTTAATGAGTGTTTATAGAAATATTAATTTCATCGATTTTAATTTCATGTATTTCCATTTCAAAGCATTTACATTTCAACAACTTAAATTAAAAGTGTGTTTATATTTTATATAATTTATAGTTTTTCAAATATATTAAAAGTGTGTTTCTTTCAAAAGCATTTTCAATTTCAGAAAAGTGTTTCTCTTCAAGAATTTCAATTCAACAAGTGTGCTTATTTTTATAATCAATGGAGTATATTCCAATTCAATCAAGTATATTAGATATTAAGGAGTAAATTATCTATAACCCCCCTCAAATTGACAATGGTTAGTCATTATCCTTTATACCTTATTATTGATTATCATTGGATGTTGGCCTTGGTTTGATATGACATCAACTAAAATTAGTTGATTAAATGGAGAGGTTTTAAGACCCCATCATCTTTGGCACCTTTGTTAGGTATTTTATAGGTGTTAGTAACGTATAAATCATAATTTAATAGTTGACTATGAAAACTTCCCATAAATTAAATAACTTTATGGATATACCAAGGATTAAATGGGAATATATATTCCTAATAATACCCAATAAAACATAATTTAAACATGTAAGATAATTTGAGAAATATATTAAATATAAAATATAGGCTTAGGTTAGATAGAGCTCAACTAGTAGGAGGAAACTTTGCCTACCCTATTGTCTTAGATTAAGATAAGACCACTCAAATCAATAACATATTTCCATCCATACCACCTAATTTTAGTGAGATGTCAACTAAATATACTGATTATTTCCTATTTTATTTCAAGGTATTATGTCAATCCTATGACTAAAAAATAGATAATAAAAAATTTAAACTATTTCCTTTCACACTTGAGGATTTAGCTATGAGGTGGGTTATGGGTTTATAACCATATTCCATTTATTAATGGGATGAAATGGAAAATATATTATTAGAAAAATATTAAGAATATTTTAGGGTAAGGGATATAAAGGAGGAATTCTTACATATAAAATAAAAAGAAAATGAAGTTATAGAAGATTATCTACACTGATTATTCTTTGTCTATAGAATATGTGAATATGAGTTGAATGAAAACCTCAGTAAGATAGTTTTATTAAATAAATTAGATTATTACATTTGAGATTAATTGAACCTAATTCAAAAATTTGATGTAAATAAAATAAGTCTCAATGAATTTATTGAACTGTGTATGAACTATTTAAAAATGTAGGATAGTAGTAGGAAATTAGAAAATAAGAAAAGGAAATAATGATGTAGAAAAGCTCATGGAGTAGTTATCAAACCTTGTAACAAACATTTTTTTTTAAATTAAACACCAAAATATATGGATTAAATGTAAAAACTAATGCCACTATTAAACCCCTAGATATGTATTGCTTGAAATGTAGATTGAAAAAAGGCCTCCAAGGCTTCCCTCTAGATAGGATAGATATGTGTGGTATTTGTGATGTAATGAACTTGAAAAAAAAATTATCTTCTTTATTGTCTTTAAGAGTCAATTTAAATATATTACCCAACCAATATAATAACTCAATTACATAGAAATACAAGGGAATAATTTTCTCTATAATCAAAATCTAAATCACTTTGTTCATAGAGATTCTTCTAATCTATGAATGATGCCATGGGTTGGATAAACACCTCCACAAAAATGAGGACCACCATGGGTATCATAGCCAAATTAGTAACCATAGATGAATTAACAATGGATACCTCCATAAGAATTTAACCAACAAAGAAAGTTTCAACCTAAACTAGTCTTGATTCATACTCATACTAGCCAACCTTCATAAATTGAACAAGTAACTGAACCTAAATTACTATAAAAAAAATGTAAAATTCCAATAATAGTTAGGTATCCCCTATATATTGATCCAAATAAAATAAACTATGGAATTTAATACTATATATTGTTATAATGTTTAGTTATTTTCAACCAAAATATTGACTGGTTCTCCACTTGCTAACATATAAATTTCAAATGAAAATGAAAGTTAAATCACTACCAATGAGTAATAAAAATAAAAATAAGACATTTAATAATGATAATAGGATTTTATAGGTTTAATTAAATATCTTAATCTATATTTAGATTCTACCAGTCTGGCTTTGGAGTCCACCAGTCTAGCTCTAGAGTCTGCCAATGTAGCTTTGAAGATGCCCAGTCTGACTCTAAAAATGCCTAGACCTAAGCTAAAATATGCCAAATCATATATATAAGATTACCAAATAACTTTGAGAAAACTAATGATGAAACGTATGATCACACACCTCTCTATAAATGTGTTATTAACTTAGCATAGAATAGTTAAAAAGCTTTTCTTTTAATTTTTTGTTGTCCACTAGTAGGTGTGACTTTATAAGAAGAGTCCTTAAAAGACATAACTACCTTCCACATGTTTAAACCTCAACATGTCCCATTGAAATATTTCATAAGTTAATTTATAAAGTTAATTCAATCCATCTAGAGTCAAAACAAATTAAACCCTAACCAAAAAAAGTGTTAAACATAAATAGTTGGTTGATTGATGAACAAAAAAATATAATTTAAGTATTATTAGAAGGAATATTCAGAGAGAAAATAGCAAAAATGGATTTAACTAAATGTTTCTTTAGAGATGTTGATTATTAATTTTAGGTTACTGAGATAAACAAAAAAAAACATAAATAAATATTTAATGGATATAGAAGGAAGCATGGAAGTGTTATTTATTTTTCAAAGAGAACTATGGCCATCAAATCAAGAAATTTTAGGTATGTATTTTAAGTTTTCATATAAATATTAATATGTGTCCTATAAATATGCATTTCATACTTGGAACAATATATATCTATCATCTCAATATTTTTCAAATAATTTCCATCAACCACTCATCCAATTTTTATAATACCAAGGCCATTCATGGTGGTCTCCACCCCATGATTAATATTATGTTTTTATAGAAATTTCGAAAGTAATTAGTGTATAATAATGAAATGATGATATTTTCAGCTCTTGAATTCCATCCATAACCAAGGATGACCACACTCACCATCAACCATAATAATATAACCAATCTAAGGTAATTCTTAATGTCATAATAAATATTTCATTACTCATAGATAAACTAATCCCTAAAACATATGCATTCATAAGAAAGGTTGTTCATTTTTTTTTGAATATTTCTTTTTATGCATGCTTAAATAAAAAAAACCTTAGTAAATATATTAAATTATGCAATCAATATTTTATATGAAAGGTTTTTTAAAAATATCCATGTTATTGGATAGATTGTTAACTTTTTTCTATAATATTTTCAAACTAACATATGATGTTTGAGGGTATTATATAGTTATTATTGATCATATGTTTACACTCTTTTAGTTTTTTAAAACAATTTGGATGCAACATAGTCTTCCTATAATTTTAATTTTATTATAAAATAAAAATTAAACGGATTGGAGTAGATTTTGAGTTACACTCAGGACCAATGAGATACATGTAAAAATTACTTATGAAGATATTATTGAACATACATGTGACTTATCATTTACAGAGATGTTTTTTTCATGAAAATAATATGGTTGGGAAAGTATTCATGTGATCATTGAGAAGCTTCAAATATCACTTGAAATATAAATATTTTTTAGTATAATGGGATACTTTTCTTCATATTTTTATACATAAGCTGATTTTTGGTAAAATTGGTTCATAAAATAAAATCATAAGGATAGTCAGC
>JARHVA010000269.1:4612500-4862500 GCA_037957365.1 Torreya grandis
AAATAAAATAAAAATGGACATATTGTATGCTTTAACGCCATTGTACTAACTATCTCCTAGACACACTCTTCTTATTCTATATTTTCTCTTTGTTAGTTTCTTAATTGAACTTACCAATCCATTTGCTCCTTGATTTGTATTATCTAAATTTATAATTTAAATGTTTTCATATGATTTATTAATTTTATCTAATTTTTAACATATGTACCACAAATTCCAATGGTCATTCCTCCATGCTCTATACTCTTGGGTCATCTAGATATTATGCTTTTATGAGCCCTTATTTTGGATGACAAGACATTAGAATTCAAAAAAATGGAAACTTATGCATTATTTCAGGGTTCTCAACAAAACATTAGTACATTAATAACATTTTCAAAAAAAATGGAGTCACCATCTTCCCACACTACTTTCTTTGTCCATCATTAGACATGTTTGTTTCCTAATGCTCTATATTCTAAAATTACAACCCATTATTATGGACCTATTATTCAAATAAATACATTCAAGTAAGCATAACCTTTATAGAAATGATCTTATTTGGCATCTATGTTATCAATTTACTTAGTTCAATGATATTTTCCTCATTCTCAAGCACTTATGATTTTTTTTAAATGTCTAAGGAGTGATCATAAAATGTTTCATGTTGTTTTTCCTCATAATTTTTTAATTTAAAGTACTTAAAAATATTTTTTAACTTATTTTGCACTTCTATTTAGTTACACCATTCAAATCAATGATGTTCCTAAGGATTTGTCCCTCTTAGAATTATCATTTATCTCGAGTAATGTTTATTCAATCTCATAATAGTTCTATTCTTCATCTTTCAATTTCTTGAATCCTAAGACAATCAATAGGTTGCATCCTAATAATGAGAGTGTTTTTGGGGTAGTTCATAGTACGAGGATCCCAATGAATGGATTCACTTAGATGTGAAATGATATTAATGCAATATAAAAAGCATACATTCTCTATTTATTAAATGAAAACTAAACATTTATAACATATATATCATAGTGACTCTCTATTAGCTACTATATTCTCTATATCTCTAAGTCTCTTTAAGATTTTACAATCACACTATGTTGAACACTCCACAAATCCTCTCTAATACCTCTCTATGATATCAATTATGGCCCTCTATAATTTATGCCTCATTTATTTTCTTTTGTTTTCTATATTAACTACTATATTTTGTCTCTATGTTGACCGTGGTCACACTTTCTCTTTTGTATATGGAACTTTTATTTAAAATATGAACCTCTTCCATAAAAAAAACACCCTTCTCTCTTATTTTTCTCTTTCAGTCTATCAATGATAAATTAATTTTATTATATTATGTTAACTATTGATTTATTTTACCATATTAATTTTATTAATGATCTCTTTTATTTTATTATATCAACCCCTTCCTTTCATAGGGAAAATACCTTGTATGCTTGGCCTTTATTATTAATTTTCTCTTCAACAAATATCCACCCTAAAATTAAGGCATGGGATCATTGTTAATTTTTCATTTCATTTATTTCTCAAAATTTCCCTCTAATTTCATGTGATTCTCGATATAGTTTTCATAACAAAAAGCACATGGGCTAACTCACTACCTCATGATCACTACTAAGATAAAGTTTTCAATAAGATATTTATAAAGAGACCTTAAACACCTTGATTGGTGCTTCCATAAAAATATGTGACCATCCAAATATCTATGTGTCATTATTCCATCATTATGAGAAAAATTGAGATTGTGATCATAGGTTTCATGTGATCATGCCACATGGTATGATCTTGAGGTATCTACTTAACATGATCCAAAGTATTATCTATTTTATCCAAATTATTAATTAGCCAATGGATTTATTAAATCCAATTTATGATTCCTCATGTCTCTGCCTCATTTTAGCATGTGAAGCTACCACCTTTCATCTTCTAAAAAATCATGAACTCTGTCGACACTTAAATTTCACCGTTTAGTGTCAAAATTAACTTTGGCACACTAATCCACTTTCCATAATTCAAATTCATATTAACATAATTTACCTCCAATTTTCAAATAATTGATTAATTCATAATTAATTAATAAAATCATGCACACCTATCTCATCTAAAACTAGTTAATAATACATATTTTCCACCTTATCCAGACATCCTCCATATTTGTCTCAACCCAATTTTGACTCATATAACCTCTTTTATAAACTTCCTCAACCACCTTATTATTCATCATAAAACATTTCAACCAACTTGTGAGTCATCCCTTGAATTTTAAACTACCTTGACCCATTCATGTTGAGTCATTCAACTACCAACTAAATCTCCCCTTTCTTCTCAACACATGTGAATTAGTCATCATCCATTGGGATGAGGACTCAAATTTAAATATTGATTATTTTAATATTTCAAAAAAATTGTATTATTCTTAGTTGTTCATCTCATCACCCTCAAGCCTATAAATTGATGTGCAATCCTCCACTCAAATCCTCCACCTTCAAGCTATTGAAACTCTATCAAATTATCCTTGATGAATCCACTGACATCAAATAAATTTGTAATCACATGGTACTTAATTCCATTTGTTTGGAGAATATTTGAACAACCAAATATATTTTTTTACCATTTATCACACAATGGGGAAGGTGACGAACATGCATTGTATGATTTTTAATTTTCTCATTAGTTATCTTTATTTTATTATTATTTCTCTATCAAGAGGTTAGTGCATTTTAGGTAAGACTGCATTATATTTTGACTTTTTTTATTTACATTCTAAATTTCATGATGTAGATTATGTTATGCCTGGTGAGATGTTGTCATCATCTTTAACATCATAAGTGCATTTAGTAGGTTAGTTCAGTTGATTTTGATTAGTTTTCTTGTGCACATGAATTTAACCTCTATCTTAGAAGTTTATGTTTGTATTTTTAGGTTTATTTTTTTATTTTTTATAATTTGTGTATGTAATCCTAGATAATAACAAAATTGGAGCATATTTCAATGAATTTACTAGGGTGAATAACAAATTCAATTTTTGGGCCATTTTCACACTTATTTTTGTAGCTTTTATGTCTTTTATTAGTTTTTGTTGACTAACCATATTTTGTTTAAATTTTTTCTATCTTATCATATTTTTCAACTTTTACTCATTTTTAAAGAATAATGAAATTTGAGATAGTTTCAATGAACTTTCTATGGTGAATAATGATTTCATTTTTGGGACATTTTCACACTTCATTTTTGTATATTTTATATTTTATGTTAGTATTTGTGTCTATTTTTGTTTCTTAGTCCTCTTTTGCTTTTTTTTTCTCTCTATTTTTTCTTTCATATTTTTTTAACACATTTGTACAAAATAGAAAAATTTAAGCACATATCATCAAATTCATTTGGGTTATTTGTAAAATCATTTATGTGTCATTTTTAAAGATTTTTTCATAATTTTTTAGATTTATCAATGATTTTCTATTTGTATTAGTCTTGTAATAGTCTTCTAACTTATTTATTTATTATTTTTTTAGATGGGTTAGAGATGGGAAAATGGTCTCATGCCCTTACAAAAGATACGAAAAGATATTTAGGAAGATAGGAACAATATAAAAAGAAGCATAACAAAAAAAACCAAGTAGAGCCTCTAAATTCAACTAAAAAGATGCCAAAATACTAGCAAAAAATGAGAAAAATCCAAGGCACCAGATGAAACTAGTCTAATTCCTCAAACTCAAAATAAAGGACTAACTTGTTAGTCCCTATGTTTTTTGTCTTTCTTTCCCTACTTCTAGTATGGTTCCCTATACCTTGAGCAACTTCTATAGTAGACCATTTCCTCTTTTACCTAGTCAACTTGAACTCCTCCTTGCCCTGTTTAGCATCCATTTTGTTTTTGTCACCTTCAACATTGTGGATAGGTTTAACACCCTATGGGGTTTGCTTAGTAACTGACACATCCTCCTTGTCCTATTGGAGGTTGCCCTTAACCAAAGATAATTTGCCTAATACCATAAAAATTTTGAGCTTCTCAAACTCATAAAAAATCTCAATGCTAAATTTTTTTTGAATTGCCACTTTTGTTTATAGTTTCTCGATGAACTATTATATTTAAAATTTCAAATCAAACTTAAAACTAGCCTACCCCATACTATAAATTGGAGTAAAAACTTCAACAACCTTGTTTTAACTTCCACTAGGGTGGAAATCTCCTTGAGGATTCTCCATCCCAAAGAAGACATTCTGGCCCCCTTCCTTCTTGGATTTTATTTCTAAAAAGAATTTATCCTCCATTTCATACTCCTCATACTCACTTGTAATGTGTATGGCCTCCATAACCACCTTGGTCCAAAGGGATTACCCCTTTTGACCAAGATCAAGATGAGCCCCTGATGGATGATATCAGCTAAATGATTAAACTTGAAATTATTAACAAACTCTTCCAATGACTTGATTAAAAAAAATGGAATACCTATTAGATGGCCCCTAAAATGATTAAGGAGTATAAATTGATGGGAGAATATTACCATGTGCTTCCCCTCTAAGGTGATGCACCTCATAATTTATTGGCACATGTCTATCCATTTCCTAGGGAAGTCCACCCTTAGGAAACCTTTTTGAGAAGACAAATTGGGATTTTTTTCTATGTTATAGAAGATATTGAATAATTATCCATTTCTTTTTTTATATTTAAAGGTCTTAATCCTTAAATAATCTATGTCAGTGATGTTACTAATAATTTATTCTTTGACCATAATTCTCACATCGTGCACAAAAACCTCTCTATCATTCCAACCATGAGCAATGTCTCTAGATAATGCCACATCATGTCCCACTACTCCATGTAACCATCAAACCTACCATTGACCATATTTTTAAAAAAATATGCATCTTCTTTAACTTTTGCATAGTAAATTGGCTCGACATGATCATGGTCTCCTCCCATACTTGACTGATTGCTTATTTTGTAATTTTCATGGACTAAGACCTAGTCATGAAATATAAAATGATGTTGAAGGCTATACCATTTGAATTATTGGAGATTAGGTTGAAATAAATCCAAATGTGTAAAATCTCAAGATGTGGGTGAGTCATGATTGACTTACACATATGAGATTTCCTCCACCCTTGATGATGATCAAAAATTATGGGCCCCATAATTTCACACATTAGATTGTAATTTATTGAGTTAAATAAAAGGTATGACATCCATAGGCAATGCCATGTCACCTTTTCAATGGGTGAGGGATTCACTTAGAACCCCTAAGTTAGCCATTTTATTTATGCTAGTATTTCTTTCTCTATAAACATGGATAATGGATATCCTTTTGAAGAAGGTAATCATAATTTTAGAATCTTAAATAATACCAATAATGTTCTAGGAGGGTTGTGAGGAGCCATGAAGACATTTGATGAAATTCAAAATTCTCACTCCACTTGTAGATTATCAAGACCCAACTTAACCATAATATCAATTCCCCACAAAGTAACCTTCTCTTCCACCATATGATTAGCTTGGATCCCCAAGGGTCCTACATAATTTTCCATTAGGTTCTCATTAGAATCTTGAATAACACTTTACACTCCTACAGGTCCAAGATTCCCTTTTGCAACTCCATCAAAATTTAGTTTAAGCCATTGGATAGGAGGGAAAATTCACTTGATCTTAGATCTATCTACACACTAATTATGAGGATGTGTAGGGATTTCAAGATTCAATAAGTAGAGAAACTAAGAAAATTGGGGGGAGGTAGGTAATCAAAGGTGGAGGTAGATGTTAGCCAATTCTCTTTAAAAAAATCTAAGATTTTATTGAAGGTTGGGGAAAGACTGAAGATTTGTTTATCAAAGATGATCTAGTTCCTTGAGATATAGATCCCCTAAAAGATGTGAGGAAGAGAAATATTCCACCATAATTTTAGAGGTTGGTAATCCCAAGGTGCCTCCCATTGATAGATCAAATCCTCTATGGACCCAAGTAAAACCTAGGTGTAATTAGATAAATTGAATAAATATTAAATAATGAATGAGGCAAAATGATATGTAAAGAAGATATATTTCATGTATTCAGCCTCCTATCTACATAAAACACACCTATTAGGGATGGGAATTCCCCTCTTCATCAAATTATCCACTATTAATATTTTTTTTGAGCTAACAACCAAAAGAACATATTGACCTTAGGGATGAGATTTTTGATCAAAAAGAAATTTTAATTTTCTATAATTTCTTCTTGATCCCAAAAATAAATAAATCTAGATTTGATAAAAAGCAACCTATTGGGATCAACCTTCCAAATAAGCTCATCATCTTTTGGAAAAAATTTGATATGAGTATTTTTAAGAGTCATGTTTAACTCTTGAAATAAAATAGTTTACTAAGGTCTCATATATTATTTATGGATAAGCTTCCATCTTTTTATTCCATTGATCTCTTGCTAATAATCACACACCCTATGACCAATGGCCATTTTTAAGTACTCATTCAGTCCCATTATAGGAGGCTAGGCTCCAAATGGGGTTTGATTTAGGTATAGGTCCACCCAAAAATCAATTTTGTTTCCTCTACCTATTTTAAATTTTAGACCCCTCTTGAGAATATCCTTTCTAACTCTTAAGTCTTTCCAAAAGGTAGAGCCATTATCAGGAGCCTCTTCTACCAAAAAGTAGGAACCCTCCCCAAAATTCAACTATTTTGCCTTGATGATCCTTAGTCCAAAGATTATATTCCTTAATCACCCTCTACCCTTATTTAGCTAAGAAGGCTTGGTTCATAGGTCTAACCCTTGTAATCCCCAAACTAGCTTTAGCTAAGGGTGAGTAGGATTTATCCTAGGAAATAAATGGGAATATGAATCTATCTTCCATTCCCCTCCATAAAAAATTCTTCTAAATTTACTTGATTTGTTCATCCACTTTTCTCAATATGACATATAGGGGCATGAAGTAGATAAGGATGCTTTGTAATGAACTCTTAATTAATTTTGGTTTGTCGGCTTGAGATAACAAATTCCCTTTCCATCTAAATAATTTCCATTTAATCCTATCAATAAGGGGATTCCATAAATATGTATTCATATTTCTATGACAGAAAGGAATGACAAGATAGGAAGAATAAATATTTTTGATAATGCACCTGATAATCCTAGAAATCTTACCTTATAGAGAATCTGGAGTGTTGTTAAATAATAAGGAATTTTTGAGGAAATTAACACTTTGCCCTGATACTATCCTGTAAATTTAGAGGACTTTCTTGAAGCATTTAGATTTGGAGACCAAGGCTTATCCCATCATTAGAGTGTCATCCACAAGTTATTGATGGGTGATATAACCTATGTTTGGCACAACTAAGATTCCCTTAATAATCCCAAAAGAGATCATGGTGTCAATGATTCTTCTCAGTGTTTTAGCCATTAAAATGAACAAATATGGGGAGAGAGGATCACCTTGTTTAAGCCCTCTACCTATTAGGAAGAAACCTTTGGGAACCCCATTGATAATTAAAGAAAACATAGGGGTAGATATATAGTAATTAATTATATTTTTGGTAGTCTGATTAAACCTAAACTTTTGAAGGATTATGTCTATAAAGTGCCAAGAAACTATATCATACACCTTATTCATATCTAATTTGAGAAACATACCTTGACAATAAGATTTGGCCATTGAGTGAATAGTTTCATGGGAAATAATAATCCCATCCAAGATTGTCTACCAAACATAAAATCTCCTTGTTTCTTTGTAATCAACTTATCAAGAAGGATTTGAATTCTTAGGGCTAAACCTTTAGTGTAGATTTTATAGAAAGTAGAGCATAAACTGATCAGTCTAAAGTCCTTCACTTGGTTAGCCCCTTGCTTCTTTGGGATAACAACTAAGAAAGTATTATTGAATTCCTAATTTGAATAATTCATTAACATCCACACAAACTTCATTTCAAATGATGTCCCAAAAAACTCAAAATAAAAATGGGGGAATCCATTTGGGCCAGGGTCCTTATTGCCTTGTAGGGAGAAAATGATGGATCTGATTTCTTCATTCAAAGGGTGAGATAGTTTGAAGGCATTGTATTCTCTAGACATGAGCATCGTAAGGGTAGACATGATGCTAACCAATTGATATTTTAGATGAGCATCGTAAGGGTAGACATGAGATATAAGATTTTTATAGAAATTTATAATCTGGAATTTAATATATTTTTCATCTTTATGCCAAGTCCCATCTTCTACCTTTGATTTTTGAAATGAATTTATGATAGATATTTATAGAAGATGATAGATCTAATTACTTAGTATTCCTATCACCTTCCTTAAGCCAAATTTTCCTATATTTTTGATGTTATAAAATCTACTCATTAGCTTCTAGATTGCGTAATAAACTTAGTATATCCTTTCTTTTGGCTTGTTGGGAGGGGGTGAGGCCAAAAATGCTGGTTTGTTCCTCAATACTACAAAGATCATCCTCAATTATACATTTTTGGGATAGAATTCCAAGACACTTCCTTATTCCAAATCTTGAGTTTGTATTTAACATGCTTGAGTTTCATGGCCAAGATATACATGGTAGAGCCTAATAATAAGAACTTACACTATTCCTTTAGAATCTGATAGAGATGACTTAGTAAACCATATGTTTTTGAATTTTAAAGGGGTGATTTTGAATTTAAATATATTTTCACTAGAAAAAACTTTGGGATTATGATCAAATCTGATACTTATAAGAGAAGATAGAGAGCATATCAAATGGATATTCCACTATAAAGACACTAAAAACCTATCAAGCCTTACTTGAATAAGATCTTATCTCAATATCCTATTTAACCAAGTGAAAGGGTTACCTTTTAGGTTAAAATCTAAAATATCTATCTTAGCTATAAAGTCACTAATGTCCAACATTATCTCATTGAGATAGAAGGACCCCCCTTTCTTTTCCCCTAGGGATAGAGAAGTGTTGAAATTGCCTACCAAAAATCTAGTTCTTGTCCATGAAGAGTTTCATAATCTCAATTAAATCCTCCTAGAGTTTTATCTATTCATTGTTGGAATTATTTTCATATACATTATTAATAACCTATTCCTAATTGTTGTGAATGACTTTGAATAATATAGAGATATGAGAATTAGCTTCAAGAAGGTCTTTTCCTTCCAAAGTAACTAGATCCCAAAAAATTTCCATCCCACCTAAAGCACATCTATAAATATTGATAATATAAATAGATTTAACCCAAATGTTAGTTTTATTCTTAAAAAATATTCCTTAGACATTTTGGTTCTTGGATAGGAAATATATCAGGTTTATGATTGCAGATCATATTTCTAGCCAGCCTCTATTTCATAGGGTTATCCAAACCCATTATGTTCCAAGAGATTATATTAATTTATTATTATTTGGAAAGTGTCTTAGGGTCATTTTAGTACCCTTTTCTACTTATTTTTTAGTTTTACATTTTATTGAATTTTGGTTAGTTGTTTTACCCTGGGATTTTGGCTCTTCTCGTACTTCTACTTTTTTCCTACCCTTTTTTGGTTAAAACTTTCATCCATTATTCCTATACCAATTCCTTTATGATATCCATGTTGTCTCTCTTTCTTGTTGAGGAAAATTTCCCCTCTATAAGGGAAAAAGGCTTAGACAGCCTGGGACTTTTGATAAGAGTTAGCAATTTTTTAATAGACACAACTTCTTAAAGAAATAGATCCTTGTCAAATACTAAAGTTATATAAGAAATAGGATGTGATTAATATTTATGAAATAAAACATGAGGTTCATTCAAATAAGGAGATGAAAAAAGGTTTGAAGTAGGAGATGCAAAATATATTTCAACTAGGATTTCAACTAAGGGTAGAGCAACTACGATTGACTTATCAACCTTTTGACCAACTGGGGCCAAAAATACATCACTAACCAAGGGATTTAGGATTGAGCTAACCTGATGTGGGATAAAAATGTTTAGGGAAGATGAGTACTTAGAATAGGTATTAGTTGAAAACTTTTCCCCATGTTGAGAGGAGAAAGAGTACGTTTATGGAGAGGGGGAAGAGGAGAATGGATAAGAGAAGAGGGATTGGGGGTGGGAACAAGGGGAATATGGGGAAAGGGTTCAAGGATGATGGTTTCTTGACCTAGTGGGGACTAAGGGGAGGGATGCCTCTTTTATTAGGGGACACTCCTCAAAGGAATGATTCAAAACATCCTAAGTTTTTTAGATTTTTGAATACATTTCAAAAACTATGCATTTGTTCTATATTAGGATAAATTAAAACCTAGATATATCCACAAATCACATACAAGAGAAACTATGAAATGAATTAATCAAACATTCTAAAAATAAACATAAAAATGCACATAATAAGAGATGCCAGATTTAACATGGTTCACCCAAGATGGGATACATCCACTAAAATTGTATAGTATATTATTTATAGCAATACAAGGGAGAAAAAAAACCTATAATAAATCTTGTTACACCTCTCTATCTTTTTTGCCTCCTCTCTATGTACAATATTTCATCCAATCCCACAATCATACATCTCAACCATATATAAATGCATTTTAGGTTGAAAAACACCTAAACACAACCTCTACCATCATATGTTAAAGTATTTAATTAATGGCCCAGATTGACTATGAAATTAAAATTTAATAAGACAATTTTAATACAAAATTTTACTTTATGGGTGCTACCTCCAAACTCCCATTGGGGCCCATGGTCCCTAAACCCCTTTACTAGGGGGTTCATCCTCCTAAACCCCAAAATGGGGGTACCCACCTTGAAACCCCCCACACCATAAGGGATTCAAAGAATGGGATCCAAACCTAGATAAAATAACATCAACATTTTAATCTCTGATCTTAGAAGACAATCAGGGTCCATGCCTAACATTCTAAACACCATATTTAGATTTGATCTTGATAGAGTGAATGAGAGGTATTTTAGCCTAAATGAAAACACAAACATGGGCATTCAAGAATTTACATATGGACCTAATAATGGTGTCAATGGAAATAGGTTGGTTAAGGGCTCTAACAATACCCTAGATAACCTCTAGGGTCTAGAACTCTAAGTGAAACTCTGGCAAATTTACCCAAATATAGATGTCCTCCATGATATTGCTATTGAGATTAAAACCTACCTTCTATTTATGAAGGAAAACATTATAATTTCCCATAAACCATGGGCCTCCAGTGAGGATCATAATGTAATATTTGGAGAGGGATAGGTTAATAAGAAAAAAATTATTAGGTATAGCTATAATCTTGATCTATCCTTTGGGATGCCATTTGAAATTAGCCCACTTGTGGAATGATTAAATGTTAGGCCTAAAATCACTGAATTTAGCCAAGAGTGAATTTGACAAAGAGGAGTCAATATTCTCTATGATAGAGGGTGGTACCTCAAGACATACCTCATTTATTTCCCCTATCAAGATCATAAAGCAATATTCTAAAGGTTTTTTATTTGAGTGCTCTATGGACACTAAGTTAGCCTATGAGATTAATTTTCTTCCTTCATAGAACTTGAGTGTTGTGTCTGGTGGACCCTAACCTATGATGACATTCAAAGTGGGTGGTGGACCCTATTATTTTTACTGGTGATAGTGTTATCACATCCTTCATGGGATCCCTATCACCCTTCATGGGATCTCTAGGTTCCAGCTCACCTTCTTCTTGCCCATTTCTCGCATTCAAAATTTTGCCATCAAACTTCTTCCCACATACTTTTATTTGCATATGTTTTTCTATTTTTTTGTGTTTTTTCATAATGGTGAAAACATTTTCATTTTAAAAAAATCATTTTGGGAAGTAGTGAATTCATTTTATAATACATAAATTATTTTATAAGTTTAATTTCTCTATTTTTCATTTTCTATTCTAGAAGTTTTATATACTAATGAATTCACCATTTGATTTGATTGATTAACAATGAAATCATTCCATAAACTATCATTTTTTTATCTTTTCATCATATGTTTATTATTATTTTTACTAACTTTTTAGGTTTACTTATTATTTTTTACTTTCAAAACACTTTTAATAGTTTTTTCAACCCATTTGATTAAGATTTAAGTGTGCAAAGCAAGTCAAAAACCATTTTTTGATTGTTCATAATCATTTTATTTTTGTATTAACCTTCTCAATTTAAATTTCTTAATCATTTTATTTTAGTCATTTGATAAAATTATCTTTACATAGTAATTAGTCCAAATTTTCATTTTTGGTATTAATTAATTCTTTATTTCAAGCATTTCATTTCAAGAACTTTATTTGTGTGTGTTATAAGATTGTGTATTCTCTTCCCTTAGCATCACATTGGTGATTATAATTTATTATAAAAACAATCTTATAATTTTTGTTACCCAAGGCTTTACTTGTGTGTATGGACTTCCCTTGGTGTCACATTGGTGATGATACCTGAGAATTGAAGATAGTGTTAGCCTTATTTTTTTAGGTGTTCTATCGACCATGTATTTTACCACCATGCATTAGAAAAAAATTGTATATTAATGGAGTATAAATGTTAGGTTCAACTATTTCAAAGGCCTAACTGGTGATATCTTTTAATCACACTATGATGTGAGAATCTTAATGTCTCAATATCCATACTTTCAAAATATCCCTATATGGTATTTTTCCTCACATAATAAAATTTATTTATAGGAATCCATTTAGACAATACTATGAGAACCATAATCCTAGGTGATCCATCATGTCATTTAACTTTGGTCCATTGGTTATTAGATAGCATCAAGAAGTTAATTTCTAGGCACCCTTGAAATTAAATTTATTAGGCTATGTGAATGACATGATCGCTCATAGTAAGTTCCATAAAACATTGGGATAACATTAACTCATGGATGAGCAAGTAGCAAGGAAATAGTATGTTTTTTCAAATCCTTTATCCTATTTTTATAACTTTTGTTAATTGCATGTGTGCTTAAAATATGAACTTGTTTATCTAGTTTCCTTATGAAATCCTTGTGTTGATATATTTTTGATTGAAATAAAAAATTTGGGTTTTAAAAATAAACTAAAATAATATCCAAATTTTAAAAATAAAATATCTAACTTACAAAAAATTAAAAAAAAAACACTCATTAATCATATTACATTTTAGTCTTAGTTTTTCATCTTTGTATTTTAAAGTTAATATTTTTTTAGAAATGCCACATATCACAAAGGAAATGGCTATTTTGAAAAACCCAAGGTTGAGTAATGATCATTTTGGCAATGAACCTTTTGACTTTGGTCACCCAAAACATTAAGTTGATATCTATGAAATCTATTACATTGAAGAAGAAGAAGAAGAAGGGCCTTACCAAGGGGATAATATCCCTAGATCCATCTTACCCCTTACTCAAATAATTTAATATGCTAACAATAATGAGGTGTTTATCCATGTTTTGAGTGTAGGGGATAAGCTTCTCCTTGATTTTGAAGTCCAAAATTTGCATCACTTGATTGCTAGGAATGAAACAACATCCCCCATCCAAGATCAATCTAAATCTCATGGCTCCTTAGGGAATAAAAATTTCATCATAATTCCAACCAATCCTAATTCCCAATTTCACATAGACAAAGGAAAAATTATCATAAATGAAGAAATGTACCAACTAATCCATGTGTTTTCTAGAAAATATCATGTCTAACAAGTAAATTAAGAGATTTCCAATCTTAAAGCCAGTAATACAAATAGTCCCTTGGTTAATCAATCTATGAATCTAAATCCAAATAACCCTAGCCTTAATAAAGGATTAACTTAAAACAATATGAATTCAAGTACATATTTGAGTTTACCCATAATCAATCCTAATCCAAACTATAGTTTTAATTCCATTAAACCTCACAAATTCATTATAAAACAAGTCAAAATATAGGTTTGAATATTCATTCAACCTCACCAATCATCAATACAAATCCAAATTTTAATGTGCATTAAAATTCACCAATTAATAATTAACATAAATCTTTAAACTTGAATCCATATTCAAATTCAAAAATGATTCCAAATTTTAATTTGAATGTGCATTCAAATTCACCAATTAACAATCAACATCAAAAATTGAACTTGGATCCATATTCAATTTCACAAATCAATCCAAATATGAACTTGAATGTACATTAAAATTCACCAATCAACATTCAACATTAAATTATGACCTTGAATATATATTTAGGTTCACAAATCAATCCAAATTTAAATTTTAATGTTCATTCAAATGCATCAATAAAAATCAACATCCAAAGCTAAACTTGAATCCATCTTCAAGTTCATAAATCATCCAATTTAACCAACATCCAAACTTCAAACATGAATACTTATTTAATTCCACCAATCATTCAAACAAATCCAAATCTAAATTTTAACTTGAATCCATAATAAAATTCATCATTTAATCAACATCCATATTTTAATTTGGGAATAAAATAAAACCAATTTTCAAGTCTTAATCCAAGTTCATTTACAAATCTAATTCCATCAACAAATCAATTTTAATTAACTAAAAATAGTAATACATTAATAAACCCTAATCCGACCTTCAATCCCAAGTCATCGCTCAACCCCAACATCAATAAAAACCAACCTTTTAGTTTAAAATCAAATCCATTTTAAAATCCCAAATTGAATCAAAATACATTTACAAATTAACCCCCTAATCTAACAAATTTGAATCCAAATCCAAATCAATTCATTAACAATCCACCTCAAAATAAATATTCATTTCCATATTCTAACATAAACTTGAATCCATTCATTGGTCAACCATCCAACACATTTACCACTTCAAATAAAAATAGTCAACTCTTTCCACACTTCATTCACAAGTGGTAAAACATGAAATATAGAATCCAAGGATTATGCGATAGTAATTTTTCCAAACCAAAAACAATTCAAATTTGAGGAAATTTATCCATATCTATTTGACAATAAAAACATGGTGATTCCCTTTCCTACACATTTTTAACTTCCCAAGTTTTATGAATACAAAGGTAAGGGAGGTACTAAGTAACATCTCAAAGATCTATATATGGCATGTGTGGACATTACTTGTAACCATGAATACCTATTAAGAATCTTTTCACACAATATATTAGGCCAAGCCCTAGAGTGATTTCATCACTTAGTTAAAGGATCATTCACTACCTTTGAAGATTTATCTAATTTTTTTTGTTATTTCTATTAAAAATTTTAATTGGAGTTGACCATGATAGATTTATACAATACTAACTAGCAAAATGGTGAAATATTTTTCCTCCTTAAAAATATGGTGATCATTATCAATCCATTTTCCATGGTCCCCACTTGAGAAACAACTTATTACAATCTTCCCAAATAATCTTAACATAGATTTGGATCATCAATTAAGACTTCATTGTCCCACATCATTTAAAAAAGTCATAGATAAGGAAGTTAAAATTGAGAGAAATTTAATTTATAAGGGTGTTATTAAAAATTTCAAACAAGACAATACCTCTTCAAATCAAATAGAAAAAACCCAATTGTTTACAAAGAACAAAAATGTTGTAGGTGATAATGTAACTGATGTGAAATGAAACCAAAACACCCAACCAATAAAAAATATAACCATTACAAGTGGACAATGGAGACAAGAAAAGTATAAATTCAAATTCACTCCTTTGGGAGAACCTTGTGATGTGGTATTTTAAAAATTAGTCATTATAAACATGGTCATCTTCCCCAACACTAAACCATTTGAAGAGAATGTTCCTAAACTAGAGTGGTACCGAGACAAATAATATTTTGAATACCATAATATTGAGAGACATTCAAAAATCATTTCGTTAGATTTAACATTACATTTAATACCTTGTCAATCATGGGTAATTTAAAATTGAAAATAAGCCTTCATCATTCGATAATTAAAAAATGGGTTTATACAAAGACCCATTTTCAAAACATGAACAAGGGAACAATAAACAAGGTAAAAATCAAGCCCAAACTAATAATGTCAATCAAGATAATCACCCTTTTGATTCTACAAAAAAAAATTATTGAATATATGAGTCATCATGTTTCTATTATCAAATTTAAATCCAAAGATTGTGTGATTATAATAAGGCATGCCAAGATCACCATATAGGGTGATTTTTCACTTACCATTAAGATCAAGTAAAATATTCTATATTAACTTGAAGAGACACCAGTTCATATATTTATCCTATGATCTTCTCAAGTCATCCCCTATATATAGAGACGTATTATATAATACCCTTAAAGATTCCAAAGTCCCACAAGGCATTAACCCATTTAATTTTCAAGCATTAGTAATAAACTAAACCACTAATAATCAAGTCACCTTTTATCATTCTGACATCTACCCCTTGGGATCCACATATAATTTACAATTTTGTATATAAGTCATTATCTCTAGGCACAAATTAAAAATGGTGTTTATAGACAATGTATCTACCTTGAATTTATGTACATTTAGGTTAATAAATCATTTGAGATATTTAAAAATAACACTAGAACATAACATCGTTACCATCAAATCATATGATAATAATGAACATTAGTCATAGGCACCATTTATCATCCTTTTATGGTGGGGCCTATCATTCAATAGAATTTAATCCACATACTTGAGTTATACCTTCCATTCAATATACTCCTTGGACATCCATGGATCCATACCATGAATCCTATTCCATCCACTATACACCAATTTTTGAAATTTTCCTATGATATAATGGAAGTACCTATAATAGGTGATCCTCAATCCTTTAAATATTAAAAATTATTAGAAGGAAAATATTAAAACTCTAATTACCTCCTAGTTAATGAATACACTTATGTCCCTACTAAGGAATCACCAAAGCTATCCAATTATATCCATCATGATGATTTACTTAAAACAGTCACAAATCCACCATCTATAAGTCAAGCATCCACAATTCAAGCATCTACAAGTGGAACTTCCACTTCACAATGCACACCATATCCTCCATATAAGTTCAAAATTATGGATAAAGTGATGGTAGAATGTGAAATTTATGATGCTCATTACTTTAAATAAATTCACATTTCTCTTAATAATCAAGGTAGGCCACACAATAGAAAGGATACTAAAATGGTTCATAACTTTGGAAAGACATCATTCATAGAAGGTGGTTTATTTTATAATTAAAAAATAAAATATTTTAACTCTTATTGTATTTATTCTAATGACTAAGGTACATGTTTCCTAAATACCATGTTGTTAAATCCATAATGTGTAACATAATGAACTACAAAGTCAAGGGCCTTGGTCTCCATGAACAAGATACATTAAAACCAATAATTATTAAACTACATGAATCCCTACATGGGATTGGATTTAAATAATTTAATTTTATTACTACATTCCACATTAGTGATCCTTCTAGTGAATCTGAGGAAGTCTCTTCAGATACTGAAACAAGTTTTGTCTATAGCCATTCAAAGATCTTACCATTAATAATATGTTACATGATAAAATCATTAAAACACTTGAGCTTACCTATCTAGACCTTATTTAATGATACCAACAACCATCAACTCCACTTGATCATTTACATAATTATGAAGCAATATCTAAAAATTTGATAATTAGATATCACATCCTAATAGGGGACCACAAGAAGTGATTTTCCTTTTAGTTGGATGATGTTACATACTTTGGGTAGATTTTACATTCATATCAATTATAAAAAATAAATATATCAAGAACATCTATATTTTTATAAGAAGCTCCAAATCATGAAGATCATGAGGGGGAGTTCAATCTTCCTTTACCTCATATAAAGTATCAAGAAGAATATACCCTCTTAATTAAAAACACTATTAAAATTAAAATTGTGATAAATGATAACCTTAAAATCATGACAAATGATAATCTTAAAATTGTGAAGCTTACTACATAATTGGATCTATAAGAACAAAATAATTTCACACTCTTTCCCAAATAATTCTCAAATGTGTTTGCATAATCATATGTTGACATGTTAGGTTTAGATCCATCACTAGTTGTGCATAATCTTGTCTCCATAAGGATGCCAAACTAGTAAAAAAAAACTCATAAATATTCATCCTAAAGTAATATTGCTTATGAAAGAGGAATTGAAAAAGTAATTGAATGTTGGTTTCATACATCCTATTGTCTATTTTGAAAGGATATCTAACAAAGTAATATGTATTCATATAAAATGTCAAAATTGGTAGACTGATTCTGGATTGTGAAACCCAACCCATAGGTCCCTCTTTCATTCTCTTATGACCCTTCTATCCACCTTTTTTCTGATTTCAGTCATTCATAGGCTTTCAAGACCTGATTCCAACTTAGCTAGATCCCATTTTCTATTCTTATTCTATCCCTAGGGTCCTGTACCTATAGTAAAATAGTGCCCAACTTATACTATAACATTGAAACCTAGGGTGTCCCTTTTCCAATGCTCCTATCCAATCACATTTTGAGCCCATGTGATCATTTTGTCTTGAATCCTCTTATTCACTATGTTGGCCTAGTGTGAATGCATCTAACCCATGACCAATAGATATCTATAAAATCCCATTCAAATTTCATTTATAAGGGATTGGAAATTATCAAAAATAAAAGAATAGACCACTAATAAAACCACTAAGGAAAATTTTCCTATTCTCTACATATAACCATCTAATATAGCTATCAACATATTCAAACTATCACACCAATCCTTAGCCACCTCAAGTGCACCTAGTTTAGCATTTATTAATATTCATAACACTATTGCATAAAACACATCAAGTAGGAGAAATACATATGGCTTGATCCCTCTTCAAATTACTGGTATGTAGGCAACATGCCCACATAAGGGGTGTAGACACATGTTCAATGCATCTTACACACACTAACCTGCCTCCCTCTTTTTCAAAGTTTTCATTCAAGTTCAAACATAAATAAGATTAGGGGTTAGAGATTAAATCAGATCTAAAATGATATTCATTGATATTAAAGACTTGAAATTTCATAGGCAAACTAATTCAAGGATAATAGACAAAACCTAAAAAACTTAGATCTCTATGACTAGTTTGGATAATAATGAAAGGACATGGAATATAGTGCCAAACCCCAAAGTGTCATATTTTTTGTGATCCTTTCCTTCACCAAATGAAAGCTATATCTTGGTTCACGACACTATCCCAGTCCTACATAGCCAGTATCAACCTCTATCTTAGTCGTATCAGCATAGTTTTGAGATGAGTTATATTTCTCTTCTTTCATTACTATTTTTATAAAGCTATGAAGGTCAAATAAATTACAAAAATTAGTAATATATTTATTACTAAACTATTTATTGATTTAATTAACTTATACCCTTAATTAAACTAGGAATATTACTCTAATATTCCCAAAATACTTAAATCATTTCGTGAACCCAACTTACTTCGTTTGTGCTAAAAACCCTAGGGTAAATTCCTCGCTAATTTTTCCAAGTTTTTTTGATTTTTTAACTCCATATTTAAATCAAAAATTATCAATAATTTTTAAAATTCCATTGTAATTTAAAAAAAAATAATTTTCCTCCAAACCCTAGTTGCATATACTAGGTCCCTTTAAATAAATATTTTTCCAATATTTTTTTGATTTTTTGACCTACATATTTAAATCAAAAATTCACATTGAATTTTAAAATTCGTTAGTAATTTTTAAAATATCCTTTTTCAAAACTCTAGTTTCATATACTAGGTCCTTTCATTTTCTTGAGGTATCACCTTACATCTAAAATCAGATTTCACTTAAAAACAGAAATGGATCTCACTTATTTACACATATTTCTTGCATTTCCAACAAATAATAAGGAGACCACACTCGATCTTATCATGAAAATGAATGATGAATTTTACAATATGTTAGTACGAATCTTCATTATTTTCTTTTCATGATTATTTTCATAATATGGGATGATATTAAGAAAGTTATTATTACACTTGTTAATATACCTTTTGCCTTACCTCCCTTAGAGCCTCTATCATGTGACAAGTTATGTTGCATGGTCCATTTCACCATTTCCTAGGTCACAACCCATCACCAGAGAGCCTATTTTATAGCATTTATCCCTCCACCACCTCAACATGTTGATTATCTTCACTCTTCTCCCATAATTACTACTCTTATAGGGCTTGTAGATAATGTGGTTAGAGCTATTACTCGATGTGCCACCATGCCTCCCCCACCTATTCAAGAAACTTATCACCTCCTATTCCTTCCCATCCCAAGCTAAACCCACATACATAGACAAATCTAAGCTATAACCATCATGTACATATCCTATTATCTAAGTTATCACCACAGGTATAGTTTATATAAGTGCATCATGGGGAAAAATCTATATATTGGACCTAAAATGGGCCCACCATGTTTTATATCATGTTTTCACACATGAATTTACTATACATCCTATATATTACCAAATAACCTATGGTATTAGTCCATAGCTAACTCTCACTGTATGCTTAGATATCGATGACCCCTAATTACTAATCTCTATCATAATATAGGAAAGAATCTATGTGCCTATGGTAATTTTTAATAAATTATAAACTAGAATTTTAATTGATAATATCTAAAAACCTCAATGATATTACCATGTATACCAATAAGGAAACATCTGATATCTATGTACATTGTGTACCAGTCATCAATCACCCACTAAATTTGTAACAAAAGATAGGGACACTAGATAAAATATTCATCTACTATGTCATCTATTACCCTATTATAAAGTTTGATATATCCTTTGTGTATTTAACATCCAACTCCTATCAACACCTATATATAATCCACAAGTTCCTCTAGGCCTTGTATGGACTTCTTCTAGACTAGTCTTTCTATATCTATTTGCTCCCAAACCCACACATGGAACAATGTGTAAGTGTCAATTCTATGACCACCTTAATAAGCCACTATATTTAGTTCTTGATATAACATGGATAGTACCATTGACCCCAAAAAAATATCATGATTTCATCTAACATATCCTTGATCACTCCACCTATACCCATATGAAATAATTGATTTCTCTTATTAGGTAGTTAGATGCCTTTGACAATGGCCATAAGTACCACTTTGATATCATAGAGGGATCCTTGACTAGAATTTAATATGGATAAATGTATATATAATTCTCAACCAGATCAATATCCACTACCCCACTCTCTATGGGAATATTGAACCCACTGACCAAGTAATCTAACAACACATATTTCCCTATAGGGCTATTATAGTATAATGGTCATCCTTTGATTGGTAGTCTTAAATTTTTTTACATGTCCTCTAGAGTAATGGTGGCCTCTCTAGTAGATAAATCAAATGTCTCCATCTTAGAATGACATCTCTTGGCTAACACATTTAAGTATGTCCTATTTTCTCTAATTGTGGGCAAGCACATAATGTGTACTAAACCCAAGTTCTCTAATAAGCTAAACACATCTCCTTAGTCTAGATCTACCTCATTTTTAGGTAACATGAACATCATTCATGTGCAATCAAGATGATAACATTTTCCTACAAGCACAACCAAGTTAACACAAGTCATTAAATCTATCAATAATTCAATTTAATTATCTATCTATACAAGAAAAAATTGATCTACTTCTTAGCATGATGTAAAACTCATTATAATTAGAATAATTAACCACTTTTATCTCTTATATACTAGTTTACAAATATTTGTGTTTTTGCCATTTTCTTAATGATTTCACCAATTTCTTCAGTGGGTTTACTGTCTAGTAAATTTGACACACTATCTAATGTTTTCATTCTTATTTTATTTTCACCAATTTATTTATTGGTTTTGATTTCCTCACATTTTTTCCAATTAGGCTATTCCCATAGTTTTTGGTGTTTTATCATTTTTATAAAATCATGAATTTCTTAGTGATTTCACTGATTTTGTGGTGTTTTCATAAATTTCATAAGTGAAACTATCTATTTTTTATTTTCATGAAATAAATATAATCACCAATTTTATACCTAATCCTAGCCATAAAATTTATTAAATGAAGAATTTACAAAAGATAAACCTACTTACTATTAATGTAGGTTTTTCACCTTACTTAGGTTTTAACTAAACTTGTATTATTCACCGTGATTATGTGGATATTTGGTTATTTAGGGTGATTTGTGAGGTCATTTAGTTACACACCCACATGTTTAAATTATGGTCAAATGGGTTGGTAAGGATGCCTTATCATTTACCATCCAATGTTGACGTATCTTTAGCACATGGGTTTACTATTCATTTTGCAACTAACCTATGTTCACATTGCCAAATGGATGTGGCTTCATGCATCTCCTCTACCTATTTAATGGAATTTTATCCTTTTTATTTGGTGAGGTGTGATATATATTATTATTGTGTTAATTAATAGAATTTTAGGTTTTGTTCCTATCTCTTATCTTGTGCAATATTCTTTCTTTATGATTTCATCTTGCTTCAACTTCATTTTGGTGTACACCAACTTTTTTTCATGTGATCATTCGACCATTGAATTCACATTATCTGAACTAGGATAAAAATTCAATACTTATTATCTTCCCATCCTATGGTGGTTGCCTATACTCTTAAATGTGGTCTCTAAGATGCCTCTATTGATCACAAGGAGACATTCTTCATTGTAACATCTCACACAAAAGAAGAGCACAATTATTTTAAATGGGAGGGTAATAATGAATACATTTTACCCTTAGGGGTGAAAATAAATCTTTAAAAGTTTAAATTTTTACCCCTTCTTACCCCAAACTATTTCAGTACTCCTTAGATGCCCATTCATATCTCTTTTGACCATTTCCATCATGTTTTATTTAGTGTATATTCATTTTTCAACCTCTTTTGCCTACAAGAAATGCATTTTATTCATTTTTAGGGCCCATTTATTTTTAAATATTTTCAAACCATTCCCTGGAGAGGGCATCTAGAGTGAATAGTGTGCCCTTCAGGTTATTAATCTAGGTTTATTGACTTGTAATTTTTAAAGTAAAGAGTGAATACATCATTCTAAAATCATTAACAACATTTTATTAACAAATTTTTCATTATTTGAAAATGAGTTATTAAGCCTTTTGTCTTACAATGCCTTCTCAAATAGGGGTAAAATATAGACACTTCATTTTAAACACTTCCATGTCTAAACTATAATTAGAATGAATTTTTGAAATCATACATAAATTTGATCAAGAAATAACTATTCAACCTAATTTATCCACACAACTATATTTTTAATCTAAAATCATGACACATCTATGATTGGGTCAATGGATCATTTTAGAAATTTAATCTTGTCTAGTACATCTTGAATAAAATTGACCCTTTAAAAGTGTTATTACAATATAATTGAATGAATATTTTATTGAAAAAATAAAATTCTAAATGTCTCATTATTCTATTTTTTATTAATCCCACTTCATCAAATTTAATCTTCATCTAATAATAAATTCCATGAATTTTTATAAAATCCTATTTTCCTAAATCAAATTTCAATATTACCTCATCTAGTGACATCACAAGGACAAGTTAATGGGAAAACAAAGGAGTGAAATAAAGCTCTTCCACTCCCTTATAATCTCTTCCACACTTAAAAGGTCTTGAATGGAATTTATTACACACTCCATGCTTGAAATTATGAATTTGAGGGTTCATTCTCTGACCTCCATTTAGATATTAGATGGATAGTTTATAATCATTCCAAATGTCTATAAATACAAGGTCATTTGCCCATTATAGAAAATATTTTACAAATAAACTTATTGGGCATAATATTTTGAAGAGATTCAACCATACCAAGCTAAAACCTCAAATGAATAAGGAATAAAGTTACCCACATGTAGAGTCACCATTTTTAAATACTACTAGTTCCCAATTTGAGTTCACGCCTCTTCAAACTAGTTAGCAAGTGGGGTCTTAAAGTAAGGTAAATAATTTTATTTGATTCTTTGTCTATTAATATTATCTCACCCTAGGGAATAGGTTGATAATGTTATTTATTTAATTTGTTTTAGTATTTTATTCACTAATAATTAGCTAACTTCCTTTAGTTTATTATTCTATAATGTTGAGCCATCTATCCCATAGATCTTTCTAAATCCATGGTTTATCCTTTCATTGTTGAATTTTTCCTCTTAAAAGAATCTTTTCTAAATAATGATGCTCACTAATCTAGTGGAACCACCTAATCACACAAACTCATTTAATATATAGTTGAATCCATCCCTCTCATAACACTATATAATGTTCCAAGCTTATTAGGTACTATGAGTAACTCATTTACCCTTATACCAATATTTTTCACGTCAGTAGATGACTCCTTTCTTTCTTTTGCTTACAGCTTTGATTAGAGAAAACCTGTGATAGTAGGCAGGGGCCGAATGGCTATGGCTTCACACTATTGCTTCAAACTCAAATATTACAAACTATTACAAACACTTGTTTCAGTTTTTGATTCTCAAGATCCCTCTAAACAGGCAAGAGAAGAGCATACTCTTAGAACAAGCTACTAATTCTCTAATGCTTAGAAAACTTTCGATGCTAATACTAAGGCAGAGAGGTTTATTTATAGCAATTTTGGGCGGTCCTACCTGCTCGCTGGCAAGGCAGTGTCAATCCCATCATGCTTTACAGCTCAAAAGGTAGCTACAATGATATGCTATTCGAAGCATTGGATCCACAAGATGATGATGGTGTTGATGATGGTTGAGGTTGTGGGCCCAACATGTCTTCCACTTCTTTTACGAGGTCATCTTTGGATATGGGATCAAAAAGGCATCTTATCTGGAAAGTGCTTTGGAGATGCCAATGTCGACAACTAGGGGGTCCCACTTCACATGGAGTGTGTCTTGGAGTACAGTGGAAATAAGATTCCCACTCAAGTCTTCTCTGGATAATAGTATGGACCATTGTGTCCTGATCATGATTTTCTTCTTCGTGAATTTGGTGCGGGCCATGTCAAGCAATCCATCTGTACAGATGTTCATTAAAAATAGATCTAATCCTAATGCGCCATGTCCATAATGGTCGCTTCAGTAGCTCAGTGAACTGATGGTATAAGAATTCACTATTGAGCTGCTCAATTATGATGACTCCTGAACTTTATCATCGGTTGGCTTGGATTGTTGCTACTGTAGACATTTGTAGGTCCTATCCTGATGCATATGAAATCCTGGTAAACCTAGGATGTAAACCTTCTCATAAGATTTGTTCTTGTACAAGAACATTCAAGGAATCAAATCCTTGATTAAAAATCCTAGTGAGATTGAAACCAGGCACAGGCTGATGCATCAAAGTTGCTGGAGGATTTCGACTGAGCCAATTTGCAATTACATTGTCAGTGCCCTTAATGTGTTCTACAGAAAATTTGAACAGATTGAAAAATGCCTGCCACCTAACATATTTTCTGTGACCATCTTTCTTTCCATGATCCTTTTCATTAAAGGTCAGGAATCTGGTACAATCGGTTACAATTACAAAATGTGGCAAATGAAGAAGTTTCAACATAAACTTCTCAAGACATTTATTTACAACGTAGATCTCTTTATCAGAGGAGATCCATTTTAACACATCGGGGCTAAACACACCACTCAAAAACTCACACACAAACTTTATATTATTATACAAACAAACAAGTACTCCTCCCCATGCTATATCGAAGGCATCTGTGTAAACCTTCATCTGATCGAATTTTGGGATATGCAGTTTTGGTAGCAATGCAACTGTTGCTTTAATTTTTTGAACTACGACTGTATGTTGTTCTTCCCAACAAAAATCTTTCTTTTTCTGGAGAAGCGTCTGGAGGATATACCTGTCTTCACCAGCATTAGGATAGAAACTATTCAGATAGTTTAGTAATCCCAAAAATGCTTGCAATTTTGGCTTATCTAGTCTTTCAGGAAAGTTGAGGACTTTCTCCTTAATATGCATCCCGAGAATCAAAAACTGAAACAAGTGTTTGTAATAGTTTGTAATATTTGAGTTTGAAGCAATAGTGTGAAGCCGTAGCCATTCGGCCCCTACCTACTATCGCAGGTTTTCTCTAATCAAAGCTGTAAGCAAAAGAAAGAAAGGATTCATCTACTAACGTATAGTTCTACCTACAGTGAATCCCTCTCTATATTATACCTTTGTGCTAACCCCACATCGGTTGGAGTCTATGTGGTATCATATTATGTCAATATCTCTCCATATATACCATACCCATCAATTATCATCTTATATATCTACCTTGTATTTTTTCAATCTCTACCTATAAATGGATAACCTTTACCACTGTCATATCCACTTGGTTGTCCTTGCTAGCCTCATATCTACATAACCTTTATATCTCTACATCTCTAGTTCTAATATCCTACTATAAATAGTCAATAAAATTTTGATCCTTAGTGGACCTCATAGGCCTTGATGGTCCTACTCCATCTCCTATTATTGATAGTCATTTTGGTGTAGGCCTCTTCATTATATCTCTTCCATCTCCATATGCCTCTCCATCAAATTCAAACACCACTAGTGGATTATCTCCTCTTCCTCCATCATCTTTAGCCTCTTTTATATTTTTTTCATAGCCTTGGTCACCTCCTGCCTCTCTTATCTAATTGGAATTTCTTTTGCTACCATCCATGTCTCTTTTCTAACCTCTACCACCATGTGATGGGGAAACTCTCTTAATCCTAGACCATAAACCCTTCCTCTATGGGAATGTCCTAAAACACCATAAAATATATGCCTCCATTTCATAGGTGGTATGTGTGGCTCTATTAGCATCAATGGTCTTTATTGATACCACCATGAAACATAATCATCTATAGTCCATGTATCCCTACATCCCTCCTAGGATATAAAGTCATTGTCTACAATTATGACCATATTTTATCTATAATCCTAGGATCAATCCATGCACCACATTTTTATCTCTCTTGTACTACTAGAATGAATATATGAGGACATGTTATAATATCTTACATTGTACCAAAATATATCATCACTCTATCAAGTATATAATGATCAATGATATACTCATGATACCCAATAAAGTAGTATGATGTTATCACATAATCCATGTGTATCACATCCTATCTCTAGAGTGGATCAACCTATATAGATGGCCTCCATGTAATCTATTGAGTTCATACCTCATATATATCCCTCCTATAAAAATCAACATCTGTTAAGTGTTTCCCATTTTACCCCTATGATAACATGACATCCATAAGTAAATGGATCATCCTATATCCTCATCCTCAACTAACCCAATATATGCCTAATTATTAATTTCTCCCATTAACACATTTTTAATAGTGTAGATGATCTTATAGACACCCCACCTTTATAAAACACATGGTGTAAATCCTAGTATAAATGTGTTAGCATGCATGTCCCCCACACAAACTATGTGGTACTTTCCAACATGTATCCAATAAAATTTAACAATCATATATGAAATAGCCTCATTATCTTGTTGTGTAGTAAAATTACACTAACAAAAACCATCAACACAATCATCAATGTGTCTATCCCCTATCCCATGCAATAATCATAATCAATCCCTCCCCTCACCATTGGTGTTAGATCCTCTCCAAACACTTTTTATAATTTCACAACATGTGCACCCTCACTCTAATATATATGTGTTCCTTGTATGGTAACCCTCAAAATTATCCATATATATTATAGTGTCACAGTCATCTCGCTTATCGGTAGGTGAAATGTGTTGGTCTTATTATGTCAATGATCAACTAATGTCATCAATAAGGCTATGTATAATCATATCTATGACATCTTCATTATGTATGATAGCCCCATAGCATATAATAACCCAACCTATTAATATGTAAACCTTATCATTAGCTCTAATGCTCTAGATCTTCTCTCTCATGTGCATAGTATTGGTAATCTCTCTTGCACACAACCAAACAAGCACTATGTTAATCTTATCCCACTATGTAATCATATCACAATCACACTTGTACTTAATTATGATAATTCCATGATATGTAAATTTATTATATATACCCTTAGGATGATTTAACTAATGCATATGATAAATTCACCACCACTACTAATGTTTTTTCCACTATATATGATAAATTCTCCATGACCTTTGATGAATTCCTTATACCTATCAAAAAAATTTTCATGACCATTAATGAATTATTTAATCCTATTATAACCTTTTTTTATTGATTTCACCATTTCCATCAAATAATTCATCATAGTTAATGTTGAATTTGATATTTAGGAAATAATAAAATCATTTTTATCATTTTCCCTAAGTATTTAATGCTATCACAGGTAAAACACAAAAACCAAAATCATAAATTACCACATCAACACTATGATCTAGATTTTATTAAACTTTCACTAGATTTTTATAATTCCTATCTATTGGAATATGGTCCATCTACTCCTCACAACCCAAAATAAAATTTAACACTCCAAAAAACTAGAAAATCAATGCTCTTAAATGAAATTACATAAATAAATTATAAAATGCACCCATTCCCCTGTATATTTACCCTCATTACTCCATTATTATCCTCCTATTTTAAATTTTTCACATCCTTAAAATCCTTTATCATTAAAATTATCTATCATCACCTAATCAAAGGTTTAAATCTCTTTATTATAGCTTTCAATTATCAATTTTGTAAAATTTCATCACACATTGAACAAAATATATTTTTCATTTTATGGCTTCTAGGTCACCTTCATTGGGATATATCATTTCCACATCTGATCCTATGAACCCTAATTCCACATGCACCATCCAAGTGTGAAATCTAAGAATGAAACATTTTACTTTTCCAATCCATTTCTCTAAATTTTGACAGCCAGGTGAAAATCATTTAACCCAAACTCCCTACAATTTTATGATCATTTTATTGAGACAAACATATCTATTATTGACAGTAACCATCTCATCATATTACCTTTAATTATTTTGAGCATTCATCCATTTTATTACATGAACACTAAAGGGGAGATCATCACATTCATTCCTAGTTACATGGGAAAATGTTTTTCTCCATAATCATCAACACTCTACTTTTTTATTATTATTTAAAATAGAGAGTCATAACATAATTTCAAAGAGGGTGAAATTTAGACACTTATTTTTCACCATTTAGTGTTGAAATTAACTTTGGCACACTAATCCACCATGTTCAATTTTAAATCATATTAACATCATTTCCCTCCACTTTTTAAATAGTTTATTATTTATTAAATAATTAATAAAATCATGTACACCTATTTCTTAAAAAACTAATTAAAAATCCATATTTTGAACCTCATTTATACATTCTTTATGTTTATATTAACCAAATGTTGACTCATCCAACCACCTTCCTCAACTTTATCAATAACATTATAAGTCATCTTAGAAAATTTAAACCAACTTATGAGTCATCCCTTTACTTTTCTACTATCATAACCTATTCATGCTTAGTCACTAAACTACCAAATAAATCTCTCATTTCTTCTCAATACATGGGAATTAATCATCATCCATTGAAATGGGGACTCAAATCTAATTGTTGAATATTTTAATAATTCAACAAATTTGGATTATTCTCAAAATTAATCTCATCACCCTTAATCCTCTAAATTGATGTGCAATCTTCTACTCAAATCTTCCAATTTCAATCTAACAAAGCTCTATCAAATTATCCTTATGAACCTATTGATATTAAATCAATTCATAACCACATGCTACCCAATTCCTTTTGTTTGAATAAGAGTTGAGAAACCACAGACATCAAGTAAGAAAGAGTAAATCTATTGTTGATCATAAAATGGATAATGTAATGAACATGAATTGTATGCTTTGTAAGTGTTTCATTAGTTATGTCTTTTTTATTTTTGTTACTCTATCAATAGGTTAGTATAGATTTGGTAGAATTCCATTCAATTTTTTATTTTTTATTTACATTATAAATTTTAAATTATAAAAACTCTACAATGGGTGATAGGGTGTAGATTTCTGTGCTTTTACATATGGATCATAATTTATAAAGAGATACCAAAATGAAAAGGGACATACAAGTGAGAGATCATAAACTATATTTCATAAATTCATGGGTCAATAAAAACATTATTGATCATGGGAAAGGATATGGATCCTATTAAGTAGAGACCATGGGATCATTCCATGTGGCATGATCATATGAAACCTATGATCATAATTTCAATTTTTTTTATCAAATGTAAGAATGACATAGATATATTTACATAGTCATATATTTTTCATGGAAAAAACCAATAAACACATTTAAGGTCTCATTAGAAAGATATCATTAATAAATTTATTTTTGTAATGATCATGAGGTAGTGAGTTGGGATAAATGCATAGTATTATGGAAAATATCCCTATAATCATGAGACATTAATGGGAAAGTTCAAGATAATAATGATTGATAATAGGAAATAAGATCTCATGCCTTTATTCTACAGAGGATTTTTCTTGAAGAGAATATTTAGGATATATGATAAACATGATAGAGAATTTCTAATTTAAAATGAAGGGATTTATAGAATAAAATAAATTTATAGAGAGTCAACCTAAAAAAATAAAATAGATCAAGAGTCGATAGAATATAAGAACAAATATTGGGGGTCAATAAGATGAACACAAGATTCAAGAGAGAGAACACTAATTAGGGAAGAGATTCTCATTTCAGAGAAAAGGGCCATAGAGAAAAGAGAAGGTATGGTCATAGCCAATAGAGATAATAAGGGTAGAAAAGTCAATATAAAGATAATAATAAAATAAAGGAGCAATAAACTAGAGAGGATCCCTAATATATAAATAGATAGGTTTCAAATAGGAGTTTTAAATTCTAAAATAGAGTGTGCATATAAAATATTGAATAGTCTTAGAGATATAGATAATACATTAAAAATTAGAGAGTCACTATGATATAGATACCATAAAACAATTGTTTTTAGTGAATAAATAAATAGTGTATGATTTTTTATACTACATGAATCTAGTTACATGGCCAAATGAGTCCCTAATTGGCTATTAATCCAAATTTTAAACAAATTGGATAGATTTTCCTTGATAATTACTAATTTCATCCTTTCTCCCACATGTTTCTTTTCACCTTATTATAAATATTTATTATATTTATATGCATTGATTTTATTGATGGCATTGTTCCTTGAAAATTTTGTTTCCAATTGGACAAGGGCCAACACCATTTTTATTTATAAAGTGGAAGTGGGTCTATGACCATGAAATAATTTTCTCAATATCTCCATAAATGTGCCTCCCATCCATGAAAAATAGTTAGAAACTAGAAATTTAGTTCATCTAATTTTGACTAAAAAAGGAATGATAGGTTTTTTTTAGAAATCCAAAGAATAATTTCCCTTTCAAAAAATATTCCACAAAAAATATTCCTCTAAAAATTTACTACATTTTTTATTTTCCATCCTACTCTTGACAAATTATTCAATTTTTTACTTTCTAGTATTATCCATCTTTACTTGAGTGTTCATAAGTGATATATTATAATTTTGAGGGGACATAAATTGGATTCGTAAGATATTAATATTTTGGCACCCCTCTATTTTCCATAGGTGGAACTCCCAAGTTAACATTATACACACATTTTCAACATTTTTTTGAGTCCCTCTCAATTTTATTTACATTCCCTTTGGATTCCTACTTTGGGGTCTCTCTTCTTCTGCACTACCTTAAGTAGTTGGTATTTTTATCCCTTGGTTCTTTCCTTGATCATATTTAGTTTATTTTTTTATACTTCTATGTTGCCTCAATTTCTACAATTGAGGTTGTTCCTTGAGGTGGTGGCACATGCCCTTCCTTATACTATTAAATAGTCCTTGGGGATAAATCTACCCTTTTTGGTGTTAGATTCATTATTGGTGTTGACTAAATTTATGGAGTTTTATCCCTTGGTGGTTTCATAACTAAAGGTTTTTTTTTCTGAAAAGGGCCTAAACATTATGATTTTCTTAGTTCCTCCTCTTTGCTTGTTTGGTCATAAACTTCTACATTATGATATGACATAGTTATGCACTCAAAATGTTTGGGATTGGATCATGCCTCACCTTATATTTTAGGATTTTTTATTAATTTACCACCCACCATAAAACCTATTAACGATTCATCCTGTTTTTCATGATATAAATATGGTTATTATAAGTGCAATTTATTTTTCATACTTTACATTAGGGCTTATCCAAAGTATGTCAGTTCATCATCATCATTTACTATTTCCATGAGCGAGTGGTTTATTTTTTTGATCATCATCATAATTTTTTTATTTTTATATTACTTAAATATTATTTTCATCACTAAAATATCCTTAGAAATATTTACAATATCAATTATTTTGTGTTATGTGTTGATCACAATATATTTTTCATTCTTCACTTAATTAACCCAAACTCCCTAGGGTAATTTAACCCATCTAGTCTATTTTTCACTTAACAAATTTATTTTCATAAGTCAATGGTACCTAATGACAAAAAAAATAACATGGATTTCATATTATTATGGAATCTTTTTGGGTATTATACATCTTTCACCCAACACACAAAATATATTTTTGTACCATTCATCCATATTTTTTTATAGGTTATGTTGGATGGCCCTAGGGCATGTATGATTAAGACATTTTTATATATTTTCATATAATGTTTGTACATTATATGAGTGAATTCTTCATCACTAGAACCATCTCATATACCAATTTCATTGAGCATCAATAGAATGAGAATTATGCCTTATCAAAATGTTCTTCCATTTAGGTAAGGTATCCCTATATTTTATATAGAATACCCATATATGAATTGCATGAAGTTGTATTAAACCTTATTTATAAAAAATTAAATCAAAACATACAAATTTTCCTTGTCAATTTAGTCCCAATTCCCAATTTAGAATAAATTATTGTTAACTAGATTGGATTCTACACATGTTGTATAGTCCTAGAAGTTATTAATTGGCATTGTATATTTTTCCATATTTAATTAAATTATCTATACACCTCATAAAATGTATTTATTTCCATTAAAATACTCATGTATTCACATGATTTGAATTATGATTTATACTTGGTGATGCATACAAGAGATAACGTCATTATTCTCCATTTGAAGAAGAATTTATCCCCATACACCCACCATAGAATGAAATTAACCATTTTTATGTTTTCTATAAGTATAAAAGTTGATATAAATGAACCATTGACCTATAAATCACACCTAATTTTTTTAATCTAAAATCAATCCATCTATTCCTATACCACTATTAAGGAGGTAATCATTATTTTAATCTTATTCATACCTTTATTGGTGAAGATTTAAATCCTCAATTGTTTAGTATTTTACCTTTGATAGCTAATTTTTAATACACCAAAAATATCTCTTGAAATTACATTGGACATAATTACATAAATGGGGTTTCCATCCTCTTTAAGGCAATGGCATCATTTGGTTTCTCAAACTTTTATTATATGATGAATAGGTCACCTCCATTTATTTAAAATAAACTTTACCTTGTGATTTTTTCCTCCTTTATGCATATTACCTTCTTAGTTTCTATTTTTTTCAAAATGTCTTTAGTGCTACATTGAGACTCAAATTACCTTAGAGTTGATCTTATGGTTTCATTTAATGGAAATCACATATCCTTATTACAATTCATTTTCTAGTTGGCCAAAGTATCTCTCCCATTGCCCAAACTTTCTTACATGTGGTGTGTTTTTGTGCTCTAATTTGATTTTATGCCTTAAACTATATTTTTTCTAAAACTATATATTGATATTGGTATGCCCCAGTTGTTTAAATGAGGTTTTTATGCTCCTCTCTTTTATGAATATTTAAACACAAAATGTTTAAATGAAGGATTGAGATATATAAGGATTAGTTATTCTTTTCAGTTCTATTTTACCTAAAAGTAATACATTTTACTTATTACCATTAGCTTGCATTCCATACATGTGTCTTTATTACATTATGACATCATTCTTGTACTATCTAGATATTTGGTTGTTTATGTGCACACATCCACTAGGATATTTGGAAAATGTGACCATTTATTCAATATACTTTACCACACTAATAATGTGCATGGTCCTATATCTCCTATTTTTTTGATAGAATCCTCTCTATTTTACCTAAGCACTAAATATTTTTCTCCTTATAAACCAATGCACATTACTACCCTTTATAACCTATTTTCCTCATAATTTGCACCAATGTGTGAAATATTTTTAACTTCACATTTATCATATAAATGAAAAAAAAGGTACATGCTAATAATAATGAAAATACCTATGTAATAAAAAATTCACACCACAACACTTCTTAAAAATTTCCTTTAATAATCAAAAAAATAATTAAAAAGTAAATTATTGAAATAAAAAAATGTAAAGGAAATAATTTTATATTACATGTTATATATAATACACCTTATCCTGAGTAAACTAATAATTATTAAAAATATAATTGATTGATCCCACTTACATTAAAATGAGACGATATCATTTCTCTACAAAAAATGCAAAGCTTGCATGTAATAGATTCCAATATAATGAATTACATAAAGGACCATCAGAAAGATGTAAAATTTGACATGGTGTTTCATGTACCTTTAATCATATATAATACCATGCATGCCATTATGAAAAATATTTACTATTGATGTGATTATCTTTCCACACCTTCCACCATGATTTATCTATTCATTGAATTTTCCAATAAAAATGTTTCATCTAATTTCATTAACATACCCTAAATGTGCATTAAAATAACCTTTTTCATCTAAACTTATATTAATAAATGATTAAATAAGATACCATGCATTCCACTATCAATAATCATTCCTTTTTTAACACAATTTTAAATGAGGAAAACTTGTTAAGTCTTTTTTAGGTCATATTATATACCCATATCACTGTTGAAACTTAGCCATCCAAAAATATATGCCCTAAAAAAATTGGCCATATTTGTGCTTAAAATCATATTATGTTTTTATTTTATCCTATTTTCCTATTAGTTTCAAGGAGTATTTTTTTTAATGTGCCACCAATAATTCATTTAACAACATGTTTATTATGTCATTAAAAAAAATGACTACCCTAATATATTATGGGTCTAAGGTGTCACCCATATATACTAATGTTAATTACCACAATAATTCCATGGTAAATTTTTTTCTTCAATCATAATAGGACTTAATTTTTCCCACCTTGTCAAACAAACTTATTTTAGTTTAGTTTACCACACTTTAGTCTTGTATGTATCCATTATAACCAACCCACTAAATTAAATGGCTCATTTATAAAAACACTCTTCATTAATGATTGGAATGCAGAGTATCATCCTTCCTATTTTTTATTCAAACCAAATATCATATGTCAAATTTATTTTCAAAAATATTTATTTCCTTATAGATAATTGGCTATCTTATCCCCATGATTAATTTATTACCCACGGTAGCTTTAATGGCATAATGACAACTCAAGAGTCCTTAAGTATATTATTGAAATATGAATTTCCTATTATGATATATAAATAATCCATGAAATATCTCATCATGTCTAAGTTTCTATGCATACAATCATGTTCTTCTCATCATTGGTCTTCAAATCACTTGGCATGTACCATGATTTGATAAATGTTTAAAAAAACCATAATAATCTTTAGGAAATGTTTGTGTGTGTGTGTGTGTGTGTGTGTGTGTGTGTGTGTGTGTGTGTGTGTGTGTGTGTGTGTGTGTGTGTGTGTAGGCATGTGCATGTGTGTGTTTACATCTAACATGTCATATAAAAATTTATGCATGTTTTACCTTGTATGAATCGATGATAAGTCATATATTACATAGTTTTTATTTCTAGGTTTTACAACTAATAAAAAATATAATTATTATACCATAACTATCCACATGTAAATTCACCCATACAACACTAGATTATTTACAACATTTTTCAATGCCTCATGGTCCATGAAAAACATGAATAGTGTGGCAATAAATTATAGTCATAAATTTTGGAGCATGTATAAATTGGCCAATTCTCACCTCTAAATGGTGGTGTAATTTCACTTTGAGTTGAGAGATTAAAACATTAAAATTAGATTATACGTTTGATTTTTGTGTTACCTAAATACATGATGATAAAACCAATTTAATTAACATATGCATCTACATGGACATCTAATGTTTTATTCTAATTGGTAAGTTTAGTATAGTCTCACTTCTATATTTTATTAGAATTATTTAAATGCCTCATGTTTTTATAATGCCTTATGTTATTTATTAGTTTATTAAGATGGCCCATCCTTCAATTAATCTCTTTCATTATCCCCACAATCTTCACATATTTCGTCATGAACTTGAAATAATATCCCACATGTCCTAAGAAGGCACAAACATCCATTTGAGTGCTTGGGTATTTTAATTGAAAAATAAATGCATTCTTGGTGAGATCAATAAGTGTCCCCTCCTTCCATATAATATTCCATAGTAATTTTCCAAATGGTTTCATGAAGACACTTATTTAGATTAGAATAACTTTGTAGTTACCTACACCTCTAAAAAATTAACCTAAAGTTTTAAAAGTGGCCTTTTTCTAACCCATAAAATGTTGAGTTAGGTAGGTATATTATAGTAAACTATGAATAAAGTCCTAAAATGCATCCAAAATAATGTTTGATAAGACCATGGGTGCATTATTTATCATATATGTCATGACATAATAAGAGAGTGCCATGCACACATTCATGAAAGTAGTGTTTATATTTATTATTACTCATTTATTTCACCTAATGATAAATATATAATCCATATGTAAATGTGTATATCTTTTATCCTGTGAAACCCTCAATAATTTCTTTAATGAATAAGTCTGGAAAATAGTTTTGAATGCAAGTTCCATTCATCATATTAAAGTAACCAAAAATGCTAACACACCAATATTTATTTATGATAATTAACATTTGAATAACCTATTCACATTTAACCACCAATACATAGATGATTCCTATTATGAGAATTTTATTTATTTATTCTTTGACCTTCATACAAAGGTTAGGATTCATTTGACAAGGTTTCTTCTTTACTTGATTTTCATTTAAGCATAACTTGATTTTAGTTTTAACTATGGAGGAGTAAATACCATTAATTTATTTTTTATATTTAATGTAATACATCATATAAATCTCAAAATATCTATTTTTTACTAGCTCTTTTCTATTCTAATAGTCACCAATGGTTGTGATCTTTGGATTAGATTCAATACATATATTCACATCCTTAGTTTTCAAAGGATTCTTGTATTACTTCATTTTGTTTCTCTTTTCATCTAACACTCCCCAATATCATATATAAGTATTGGAATTCAATATTTTCATGTTTTCATCATGTTTTTATTATTCCACATGCTAAAACCCCTTATTATTATCTAACATGACTAGGACACCACATATAATACAAGATTATTCACTTTATTCTCTTGATGTGATACTTTTACTACCATTAATTTCATATTAAAATATATTGTATAGTGTGTAGACTTTTCCCTTGTGCACCTTATTAATACACTTCTACATAACGGTGGAATCTTTCATGATAGCCTTGAAACTAACTTAAAAGTCTTGGTGAGTCAAATATTTATAGATGAAAAGGTGATAAAGTGGGTGAATTCCTCTTTCATCATGCAAAATTGAATTTATTTTATATGGGTCATGCTAATTACATACATAGCATGTGCCAAAAAATTGAGTGTTATAAATAGAATGAAACCCAAGGATAATTTTTAATTAGATCATGATTCACGTATAGACCTCATGATGCTTGTCTATCCCTCTTTGGCTATTCTTAGATTCTCCACTAATAATGAGTATCCAATATAAATTAGAAACACCTTTTTAATATTGATGCACTCAAACATGGTGTTGATCCATTTGTTAAAGGTAAACCAAGTAGGTAATGAAGTTTTGTTATTTTATTACTCATGTGTAATAATGATCTTAAAATTATGTAACAAGGAGAATATTTTCTCTCATTCCTTAATCATAAATCCTTCTACATTAATAACATTTGAAAATGCACAAGTTGAACCACCATATTGAGGGATTTTTTTCTAAGCTTACCTTAATGTTTTGAAACACCATTTTTAATTAATTAGTATTATTTGTTATATATAATTTCATTGCAAAATCCATGATGGTATTTGGTCCAACCATTCTAACCATGTTGCACTTGTAGACATCCAATTCCTATCACTATTGTGTTAGAATTACAAATCTAAATGATATCCCACAACAATGCACAATCTCAATCAAAAACACCAAAATGCTCAAATTCATCCACACACATCACTTACAGGGACTGATTATTATGTATTGATCCCTAATTAGGGAAAATCATTATATAGAATCATTATATTTTCCCACTTCACTTCATGTCAAATTATGACCATGTGAAATGATGTCCTAGACCACTGAAATCTTCTAATTCAGCTGCACACATTACATGCATGTGTCAATTCATGTCTATAATACCCTAACAAGGGTATTATCCCATATACAACTAACATCTTCTTCAAATTATACTCTAGTTAAATTATGACTCAGTAAAATGACATTTCTAACTAGGTTGATTAAACATGAAACTAATTTTTGGATAATTATAAAAACCTAATTAAAATCATTTAAGAAAATCAAAACCATATTATAATCTTAAGTCAAAATTTCATGAAAGTTGCTGAATATCTATTTATTGGAAATTCATAATTCAAATCTGCATCAACCATGACCTCATCATAGGGGTATTATCCATAAGGAATTAATAGATGAAAATATTAGGATTAAGCTCTCCCATGCCTTATTAATGCCCCATTCCTCCAAATATTAATGACCATATTTATTGATTGTCCCTCCAAGATTGAATCAATCCATGGAAATACATATTTATCTCAATATGGATGGTCATGGTTAATCCTAAACATTTTAGAAAATCTATAAATAAGTGAGTCAAGCCTATAACTTTTAATATATTTTTGTGTAGACTTATTATGGAGAAATACCTTCAAGAAATATTCAATTGAGTAATTTTATTATGCAAAAATCATACTAGAGAAGCTTTACACATCCACTAACTGATAAATCTAGGAACCAAGAGCTATTGGTGAGCTAAGATATGATAGAGGTGCATGCTACATTACATTGACAAAGACTTAGAGCACCAAATATAGGCATAAGCATGTTTATTAATCATTTTTAAATGAGAGTCACTACTTGGAAGGTATTTCATTGTCTTACTTTCATAATTAATTCCTTGATTTCTAAAACTACCCATTAAGGGACTAGGCTTAACATGTTATTTCTTTATGCTTGTTTTTGGTTTTATCTACTAATACATGGGCTAAATTATTTTGTAATGCTATTATAAATTTTGGCATGCCTAGTGGGATTGTGCATCTCAATACTATTGTATCCTTCTCATTTATCACTTAAACCCTCTTTTGGGGTTATTTTGATCTTTTTTATTCTAATTTTTTTGACTTCTAGACCAAATCATAGAAATGACTTATAATCAGTGAATTAAACATGGATATCAATGAGATCACCCTATGAAATGATGGGATCTCCTTGAGAAATAACAAGGTCACCTATGCAAATATAGAAATTGGATATTGTGTTTTTTTATCTCTATCTGTGTGTTTTCATAGAACTATGAGATCGACATGAAGATTAGCAAAATCAACTTGTGGAATGGTGGGATCATCTTAAAATCAATGAGATCATCCTAAACCAAATTTTCAAGTAACTAATGTATTTTCATTTTTATAATTTTGGTGAGTTCACCCTATTTATCATTATTATCACCCTACTAATTGATGATATCACCTTACTAATCAATGGGATTGCCACACAATTTGTTTGTCTCTATGTAACATCGGGTTCATCTTGAGAAATTGAACAATTGTCAAGTTGAATACTGAAATCACTCTACAAAATGGAAAAATTACCCTATGTCAAAAATATAAAGATTCAAAACAAGTTCAAGTTTATTTTGGCATCATATACCCCTTACTAGACTTGTAACACTATTTTTGTAGGTTTAATACACTTCACTATTTTTTTTTATAAAAACAAAGAAAAATTTTAATCACATTTGGATTTATGCTTAAAAAAACAATCATCATAGCATATGAATCTTAAGAGTATTTACTCTTTTTATTTTGGTTTGTTTGTTAAATTACTTTCAAAGTTATTTGACTTGATTGTTATTTGTGAAAACCAAGATTAGTGTGTATGCTATCACCCCATCCCCTTTCGGGAACTTGGGTGATAAAAATGACCTCAATTTTTTCTTTTGTCACTTGGTACATGCATCAAATTAATGTTGTAAAGGCACTTCCCAAGTTTCTGAATGACTTGGGTGATCTCAGAATGACTTTAAATTCATTTTATATTTTTATTTCTTGCATCTTGGATTCTAGGTGGGATTTCATATCCTCCCCTCAAGTTATTTACTAAAGTGTATACCTAGGATTTCATTTCATTTCATCATTTCAACCCCACTCTATGATATGTTATATAAATCAGGACATAGGATACTATGATTGCCATGAGGATGAGCGGCTACCCTCTCTAATCACAAAAAAACTTGGGTTGGGTTTGGATAACTAGGGGACTCCATTAATAAGTACATAGATGGAGTCACTATGAAAAAGAATATACCCTTGTATAGTAAATTAATTGGTATGAATTCAATTGAAATGATTGCATATCTATTATTAACCACACTTGGGACCATATATACATGCAAAAATTATAGTTTTTAGATAAACCCCATTTTGTTTGGATGTACTATTGGTACATGGTGAGTAGCTTAAAGTTCTATGTCACTGTATGATATCTTGAGAGAACAAGGGGACTAAAACCCCTAATTTTCATGTGCACCTAAATTTATCATATTAATAATTTATTTCCTCTTAATAAGGATTATATTGATAGTAACCTAAGAATACGAATCCACCTTATCAATTTATAGGATAGGACACACACTTCAATGTTTTTCTTGTTTTTATTTACTTGTGTTGTTCCCAAAATTAGCTACACTTATTTTGGTGGACAACCCCTATGAAACTTGTTCATTTCATGATCTTCACTCTAAGTTTGTTATTTGAGGCAAGTTTCTCTTGATCTCGAGCACATTTGGATAACATCTTAGAAAAGTTCATGGCACTCCCTCGTCATGAATTATCAAAAAAATTGAAACTCATTATAGTGTCGATCTAATTAGGGGTCAGATTTTGACAATTTTCAAGGTGTTAACATTTTTGGTTTTTCCATGCAAGGGTAGTGATTTTTGATGTTATTGCATGTTTTTGGTCTTTCTAATGCAATGGTGGCAAAAATCACCACCCTTGCAAGTTTCTTTGTTTTTCATGTAGGAGCAGTGATTTTCACCACCCTGGCATATTTCTTCACCCATTTTCATGAAAGAGCTACAAAAATCACCATCCTTGCATCTTTCTGTACCTCATGTAAAGGTGATGAAAATCACTAGCCGTGCATGACCTTAGTTTTCATGTATGGCATTGATGACTACATGTATCGAGTGGTTGGTGTTGGTTTTGTGGCATTTAAATGTTGATTGATGGCTCATTTTGATCATTTGAAGTTGTCTACTCCTCCCTATAATCATTCAACCATGCCAATGAGTGAGATTGTGAATTCACTGACCTCTAGCGTAGGGTTTCATAATTACCAGGTATGTTTTGCTTTCTTCTCTCTTTGTTTCTAAGTTTTCATATTTTTGTTTTATTTTACTTTTAAGGTTTAGTTTTATCTTTTTCATTCTTTTTAGGGTTTTATTTTTCCTTCTCCCCCTCCCTCTCTTCCCCAAAGAGGCATACTAGGTGAAAGCCTAAAAATACTAAAACTTGTCAGTCAAGTTTTCTCATGTACATGTGGCAAAAGTTGCCACTCTTACATAAAAGATATTAAACCTGCAACAGTAGTGATTTTTGCTGCCCTTACATGTTAAATCTACATGGGTGGTGATTTTTGCCATTGTTACCTGAGTGTTATACCCCATGTGCAAGGGTGGTGATTTTTTCCACCCCTACATAAACCCAACCTACAAAGGTGGCAAAAATTTCCACCCCTGCATAAATGCAAATTTTACCTAAACATGCTACGATGGTGATTTTTGCCACCGATACAACATACCCCATATGATAGAGTGGTAATTTTTGTCATTGATGTAAACTTTCTCTCAAATTTCTTAACTCTAGGAAATTTTTAGTTTCACTTTCCTGAAGCTACTTCCTTCTAGTTTTTTGACCTACTCACACTTTATCCCTTTCAAGCACATCCCCATGGTCTTGATTATCGACATGCAGTATTTCCCCTGATTGCATGATGATGACTTTTGTTTCAGTTTCTCTTATGGATCCTACTTCATTGACATCCTTTTGATAAAAGCTCTTCCAGATGACTAAGATTTCTCTAAATAAGTTAAAGACAATGAAGTATAAGTATCAAGGTGTTTTTCTAATCACCTCAGTTACTTCTAATGTCGATGACATTAGAGATATAGAGATTGGTCATGTGGACATGGACGAAGTTCATGGGAAGAAATAAATCAAGCAATCTCAACCATGAAATGAAGAAGATAATTGAAAATAATATTCATCTGGTATATTCTTTCCCTATGGTAGCTCATAATACAGAATTTGTTTTCCAGTGCACTTAGTTCTATGATAAGGATACCATGGTTGTTTTAGATAGTAGTGGTAATGTGGTGATTAGATTAGATCCTGAATTCATCGATAAAGTGTTCATGTGTCCTCTTATTACTGAAGTATTAAAGCTTGATTTCATTGAAGCATAAAGAGAATATGACAAAGATACTAAAAGAGCAAAGAAAGTAATCAACAATAAATGGATCAAGACTCCAAGGGAAAATTTGTCAAGATGGCCATGGAGCTTTCCTAGAAGTGACTTTATAGAAGAAGTTAGTGACCAAATCATTCTTCTCATTAGGGTAAGAGGTTTTCCTTCTTCCTCACAGTTTCATGAATGGATGTATCCCTTCATTAAGATAATTCTCCAAGGCAAACAAATCATCTTCTAGGGAGAAAAAATTAGTAATACTCTACATGAGCAATTGATGAAGGTATCCACTACCTTCAAATTCTACATGACTTCCTACCTGGTGTATATTGTAGCTTCAATAAGAACCTTTCCAATTTTAACATCAGAAGGAGATAGGAGAGTAACCCCAATGTATCAATATTACTCTCAGTTGACATTAAAGGGTTCTATTCATCATTTTGAGAGAGTGAATGATGCTTAATTTTTAGTATTCTTGTGTCTCTTTGATCCTCAATTAGAATAAAGAAGAATATCTGATGAGACTTGAGTAGTTGTGAATGATTTTGGATGTATGTTCTTGAAATTTCATTCTATTTCATACCTATGATATGCTTCTGAGATTCCCTTTAGAAAAATTGCTCTTGATGGAGCTATGAAGGAAAATAATTGTCATACATAATGAATAGATGGAACTTAAGAAACTTGGCTTCAGATTCCCAATTAAAATTGGCAAGTTTTTAGTGTTAACCAATAGAAAAGATAGAGTTATAGAAATTGAAATGAAGCTCATAACCATGAAACATTTTGAAAAAATACCAAATTTTGATTACAAGGGTTTAAAGGATATAATTAAGAGGAAAACCTATTTTCATGAGCCTATTATTGAAGATGTTTGGGTAGATTTGAGGACTGCATAAGACATCAAGAAAATGGACTACAATAGATTATCTCTTAAGCAGATAAAATATCTAGGACTTGTTGATATCTTTAAGAATTTATTTGATGATGGGGATTTGATTAATGATAGATACCATGCTAAGTAGGTCGCTAATACCCCTCTTTCCCAATCCAATGGTCACAAAATGAATTGACTTCCTTAAGAAAAATATTTGAACCAATATTGGTGAACACTAATGATTGGCTAGAAAATAAAGGAATCACTTTGAAAGAATTCATCACAGGTTAAGAATCTAAATTTCAAGAGGAAACAAGAAGAAGAGTAGAAAATAAGATGAAGAATAAAAGTGATGTTCCTTCCTCTTCTAGGCCACATAAGCCTAAAATCATATTTGTGATGAAGAAGTCAAAAGTTATAGAAAAAGAGCTAGAAACAACAGATATGGATGTTGAGAAGCAAAGTGCCAAAGAATCAACAAGGAAATAGATGGAGACTGATGATAGGCCCACATATCAATGAGAGAAGAAAACTTTACCTCGTCAAGAGAATGTGAAGCAAGAAATAGGAATTTCTTCTTCCCTATTGGGCATGCCTATTACAACTCCTTCACCTATTTATCCAATTAGTGTTCCCTCTTCTGGATCACCCTCTCCTTCCAAAGTAATTTTTGACAACCCTCAAGACTCCTTTGGAGATATTCTTCATTTCTTAGGATCAATTCACAGTTTGTCATCCCCATCTTTTGATATCCAAGATAGTTTTACTCTCGATCACTTAGCAAAAGGTATAATTTTTACTAATACTCCACCTATTATTTTCTCTACCAATGCAAGTGCAACTTTAGTAACACCAAAAATTGAGATTGATACTAATGTAAGTACTTATATGATCCCACCTTGGTTGTCAGCTTATATTCCCAAAAGGAAAAAGTAAGCCATCTCTCTAGATGACTTTGATTTTAATAAAATGGTGTCAATAAAATTCAAGGCTCCCAAGAAGCCAAATATTGTTTCAAAGATGACTGGGGATAAGGGACACAAATTTATGGAAGTTGCAAGACCTCCATAGGATGCAAATATTGAAAATTTTGATGTAAGTGACTACTCTATTTCTAGTGTTGAGTTAGGTAAGGTAACTTATGAAAGTGCTAAGAGTGATATGTAGTTAGCTATGGACATCTTGATTCACAAGTTTGATAGAGAGAAAGAGATGAAAGACCATTATAAATCAATGGTGGAATAATTGAATTAAATGGTAAGAAGGATCACTTTCACTCCAGAAATAATAACTTCAGAAGCCATTGCCATAGAAGACCTCATGATTCAGAAATTAGAAAAGACCTATCTCAAGGGAAAAGTACTTGAAGAGTACTTGGACAAGATGCATATAAAAGGAATTTCCTTGCTCATAGAGTTATCTAAGAATATAGATAAAATGAGAAAAATAAGAATAGAACTGGATGATCTTATTAATATTATTTCTTAAGATATTGAAAGCATAAGAAAGTATCTAAATAAATGGATGGATATGAAGAAGTTAAAAATGATCACTCTAATATCAATTGACATTATTGCTAATAGAGACTCTTACACTTAAACTAAAGAAGCATTGAAAAATAGGAGTCGAGTGTTTAAAGAATTGATCAACGACCTCAAATCATTAAAGGACCTCAGTGTACAAAGTGACATCAGTCTTTTGCATAAATTAGAGGAGCTAAATTACAAGCTTACATCACAAGACAACCAATTCCTTTTAGCAGAAGAAATGATTCAAGAATTTTAAGGTATGTGTTGGAGAGAATTCAAAGATAAGGTATTCTTAGTAGCCTCTATGGACAATATTTTGGATAATCAGTTAACTCTGGATAATCTAAAAACTAGGTTACCTAGTCATGCAAAATTGGTCACAATAGTGAGAGATGCCATAGTCAGGGTGAAGGTGATTTTCAAAAATATTGTTACTCCAAACAGTATCAGGATACAAGTAACTATCACCATGTACGATGCTCACATGAAAAAAAATGGGGATACAAATTAAAACTATCTTTGGTTTAATTTCTATTTTTCAAATCCACTTTTGTAACTACTTTGGACATTTTCACATGTACTTTTGTCATGTGTAATTACATGTAAAAATATGTAAAGTCCAAAGTTAACAAGGACTCCTATCTTTGACTAGGTCAAAGAAATTAAGTCTTTTCTATTTCCTCATAGCCTCTCCCTATAAATAAAGAGAGCCTATTTTATAATAAAGATATTTTTTTAGTGATTAGAAGCAAAAACTCTACCCAAATTAAGATGCCTTTGAGACTTTGACCTTAGATTGTAAATCATATTTTCTTAAATGAATGAGAAAACAAGTGACTTTTCAAACTTTGCATTGAAATAACTTATGTGGTTTGGAGAATAGTTCTTATGTCCTTTTCCTAAATATAATATTATCTATCTGATTAAATAAGTAGAGTGAGTGAAGATAATCTAGAAGATGTTCTGAAGTTAATTATGGAGACTTTGTACTGCTATAATTATCTTTAGTTTTTGTTTTTTGTGTTGTAGTACAAAGGATATTAGAAAGGCTTTGAAATACTTTTATCCTTTGTGATCATATACTCTATTATAGTTTTCAGTGGAGACTTTGGGTTTTACTTCATTCTACTATTATATAACGTATAAATTAGTAAGACAAGTAATGATAGGCTTTGTACTCTCATGGGCTTCTGGTGGATTCAGTTAATATACAAGGAATTTTCTTTCACTTTGTAAACATCATTTCTGAAAAAAGAGAAATGGATGGTATGATCTCACCTCTGTGTTTATATTTAGTCTAGATTAGTTTAAAATAGTTTATAGGGAACCTCACCTTGCTAAGAGGAGAGATTTATCTCATTATGTTATGGATGATATACCCATTTTTCCTTCAGTTAGCTGATGACAAAATATTTACCCAATAATTTTTTAGCAACTCTGTTGGGGAATCAAATGCTCACTTTAAAGCCTCAAGCTTCAAATTGAAGCATTTATAGTTCTTTTCCATTCTACACTCTAGCAGATCCATGGTATATGTGAAGCTAGAGAGCTTATGGTATTGTTCATCATGTATTCAAGCTGGTGTAACAAAATAATTTTGATTTTTTTTCTCCACCATCTCACCTTCAGTGAACCAGGAGTTTCTTCCTACCAACTTCATATCTCCAATACCAAGTGAATCTTCTAGATCTAGTGCTAACAAATTTTTGTCCATACATACCCTACAAAGGTTTGTTATCCCTCCTTTTAATAATCATATCATGGTAGCCCAAGGTCCTTGGGGTAGCACTTTTGGCCCTCTCAATCTAACCCCACCTTTACATGAACTACCTCATAGTTCAAGAAAGAATTTTCCCAAGTTTTATGGTGATGGAAAGGTTCATCATGATAATCATATTTCAGCTTTCTACATAGTATGTAGTGTGATAGGCATTGAATACAAAGATATAGTAGTAAGATTATTTGTAGAAACATTGCAAGGTGCTGCTGCAATTTGGTTTTATCACCTTCAAGCTTAGACTATAACTAATTGGAACACTCTCAAGGCTATGTTTGAGGCTAGGTTAAAACTTGCAGAAGATACACATGCCTTGTTGTCTCAAACACAAATGAAGAAAGAGCCTCATGAGCCTATGTGAGACTTCATTGATAAATTCAATAAGCTAAGGAACAGGATCCCTGTAATTACTCAGCCAACACCGAAAAATATTAAATGCTTTTTCATCAATTCTCAACTTCCCATAGTAATTTTTTTGTTGAGGCAGGCTGGCCCTATAGATCTTTTTACAGCTCATATTTTATCTACTGAGGTCGAAGATGATCTTATTTTGGTAGGTAAGATAAGAAAATATTCTAATAAAAATAAAATTTTCTCATCTACTAAAAGTTATTCTACAAGCACTACTGATCCTATGGTGCAAAAGATAGTAAATGAATTGCTAACTCTAAAAAGAAAAATAGCCCAGGTTACTTCTACTCCATCTTATCGAGATATACCAAGGAGGACATTTCCCAACTATTCCTATCAAGGCAATGCTACCAAAAATCAAGGGCAATCCAATCATCTTCCTCCCACACAGGGGAAGCTTGCCATTAAAGCATCATGAATCAACTCAGTAGTTGGTTATCATGAAGCCAAACATTATCTCTCTTTCCAACCTAAGTTGGACCATGAAGATGATGCTAATCTATTTATATAAGGACAATAAGAATTAGTTGATGACTCCAACATTGGTTTTCTAAATTACCAAAATGAAGATAGGAAAAAGGGAGATGTGTTTGATGGATCATATGTTATTTTTACTAGGTCCCAAAACTAGTCAACTTAACAAGTTGATAAGGGAAAAGTAGGAGAATAACCTTAGCTAGTAATCTCAATTACTAAATGGGGGACTTCACTTCCTTTCCAATCAAAGGACCCGGTGAACAATAAGAAAGTAAAACCTCAAACCATCCTGTAACTTCTACTTCAATTTCATAGACCTATACCACATCAAATAAAAACTAGAATGATGGACATCCTTCCTCTATTTATAGTTCATTTTAGTTATTTGATATAATTGATCATGTTAGGAAGACTAAGATTCAAATGTCTGAGATTGAGTACTTACAAGATAATCCTAAATAGTTTGATAGGTTGGCTGAATACATCAAAAATAAAATCATCCCTATAGAACAAGATTTTCCAAAAGTGATTCATGATCCCCCAAAGAACAAATCCATCCAAAATAGTCTTTTCACTATTCCTCTTATTTCCCCTAAAAAAATAGAACCTTTCTATGTTTCTCTATTGATAAATGGTCATAAGTTAAGCAACTATATAATAGACTCTAGAGCTTTTGATAGTGTTATGCCCGTCAAGGTAGCAAATTTTCTAAGTCTTACCTTAACTAAGACTTTTGGGAGGTGTTTCTCCATGGAAAATAAGGAAGTACCACTTTTGATTCAAATTAAAGATTCTTAATTTGCATTTGTAGCTTTTCCAGATAAGAGGATTAAGATGACAATCTTAGTGGTCGATGTTCTAGCCTCTTATGGCATTCTACTCAGACGTAATTTTTATAAAGATGTGAGTGGAGAGTTTAATATATATTTTTTTGAAGCAAGGATACCTATTAAAGGTGTCATGCAAAATTTGCATTCCTAAAAAAGAGTCAAAATATATTGTCACCCAAACATCAGACCCTGAAGCTCAAATTTGGTTTAAATCATCAAGAATGGGTAATTATTTTTTGACCACTGAAGATGTTTTTAGCTCATCAGATGAAAGTTCACTAGATGACAATTTAGAAAATTTAGATAAAAAATTAGAAGAATTGTTAGAGCAAAGTTCAGGTAATAATTAATCTTCCCTCACCAATGAAGAGAAATCTTTAAGAAGATCAAATTCTAATTATGTTTAGATTCTAGAATTTGATGGTAGTTGCTCTTTTACTGATTCTAGTTATGGAGCCAAAATTGTTTTGATATCCCCTCAAGGAGAAATTTTCCCTTATTCATATAAGTTGCAGTTCAACAATACTAATAACACCACTGAGTATGAATCTTTGCTACTTGGATTGAAAGCTGCTCATGCTAGAGGTGTTAAAATCCTCATACCCAAGGAGATGTTGAATTGGTGGTTTATCAAGTAAGGAATCTGTATCAAACTAAAAATTAAATATAATGACATTATTGCAATCTTGTATGAGATTATATTGAATGTTTTGGTGCTTTCAATATTTTTGTGATGCCAAGAGAGTTTAATGATCATGTAGATTCATTAGTTGTCTCTACAACTCTCACGGTTCCTCATAAAGATTTCAAAGGGAATAAGTACACTATTATGATGGTCTTTTGACCAAGTTTACCTGATAATGCCAACCATTGGTAGGTGTTTAATGGTGATAATCAAATCATCACTTTTTTAGAAAAGATGGATGGCTTTAAAGAACTTTATTTTGAAGGTAGTGTATCTCTACCACAGAAATTAGTTCCTAAAATAGATTCAAAAACTAGTGAAGAGTTTCTTCAACTCAAAGGGAATAAAATTTCAAAAGGTTTGGTTTCTCTTGAGAAGTTATTTGATAATCATGATAGGTATATCAAGCAGCAATAAATGGATTCAAGTTCCTCCAAGTAGTTTGATCAAATAAATTTGAGTACAAAATAAAATCCCAAAATAGTCAACATTGGGAATTGTTACACTTCTGATTAAAAGTTCAAATTTATTAGTCTTATTCACCATTACATTGATGTTTTGGTATATTCTTATGATGATTTGAGATCTCTCAGGCCTAAAGAAATTTGGCATGAAATTCCTCTCAAAGTTAGGTCATTGCCTCATAAGCAAAAATAAAGGCAATACAACCCCAAGATATCATGTACTATCCTTTCTCAGATCTAAAAGATGTTAAATGCAAGGATAATTTTACCAATCCATCATTCCACCTTGGTTTCAAACATAGTTCCTATGAGAAAAAAGAATGGATAAATTCATATCTATGTTGATTTTAGAAACCTAAATCAATCTTCTCAAAAGGTTAACTACTCCCTACCCATCATGGATCAAGTATTGCAAATAATGACTAGCTCAAAAATGTTATCAATGCTAGATGGTTTTTCTAGGTATAATCAAGTGGAAGTCAATGAAGCAGATCAATATAAAACTAATTTCACTACACCTTGGGGTACATTCACATATCACAAAATGCTTTTTGGTTTGATCAATGCTGGCACCACCTTCCAAAGAGTGATGGATCTTGCCTTTAGAGATGAAATGGGAAAGTTTATTGTGGTATATTTTGATGACATAATCATTTTTTCCAAACATCATCCTAATCATGTGCATCATTTACAATAATTGTTGGAATGTGGTCAACAAAATGGTATTTCTCTCAATCCCAAAAAGTCAATTTTTGGGGTTACAAAAGGTAAACTTCTCAATCACATTGTATCCTAAGAAGGCATAAAATTTGACTTATAAATAGTCAAATCTATCCAAAATCTTACTCTTCTTTCTAGTAAGATTGTAGTTCATTCTTTCTTTGGAAAGGTGAATTTTCTATGAAGGTTTATTCCTAAATTCATAGAGAAGACTCACCACATTGTTGGCATGATGAAGGGAAAGGCTACTTTCCATTGGATTATAGAAGGCAAAGTGGCATTTGAAGATATCAAGAAAGCTATCACCCATGCCTTGATCTTGGTTTGTCTAAATTATACCAAAAACTTCATAGTATATAATTATGCTTCTAAATATATACTTTCATCCATTTTGGTTTAGCCAAAAAATGAAGGTGTGGAATCTCCCATATCATTTATGAGTTGTCCTCTCAAAGCTCATGAATTGAAATATTGAAATATGGAGAATCATGCTTATTCTATGGTTAAGGTGATAAAACATTTCTATTTCTATATCTTGAATTCACATACTATCATACTGGTGCTTGATACAATAGTAAAGTCCATTTTAACTCAACAAGAGTTTAGTACTAAATGGAGCAATTAGATTACTAATATTCAAGAGTTTGATCTTGATATCAAACCTACCAAGCTTGTGTGGAGAAGAGGTATTTTCCAATTAATTACTGATAACACACCAAAATAAATAGGACATGAAGAAATAAAGGTTAAAAGACATGCTTATAGTTCTCTTTGTCACTACTACTGATGAGTGGTATTCCAATATCACTCATTTTATTACCTATGGTGAGTTTGTTATCCATCTATCTCATAAATAAAAAAGAAATGTTAAGTTGAAAGCTTCTAACTATGTCTTATGGGATAATGGTTTGTACAAATAAAGCCTTGATGGGATATTTCTTCGTTGTGTGGATAAAGTGCAACAAGGTAAAATTTTGTAGTCCTTCCATAATTTGGCTTGTGGAGGATATTTTTTTTCACCTATGACAACTCACAAGATTCTATGAGATAGATACTATTGTCCTAAACTATTTCAAGATGTGTATAGTTGGGTACGTAGGTGTGAGTTGTGTCAATAGTTCATTGAGAAACCTAAGTTGGCCGTATTACCTCTCAAGCTGGTGGTGATTGAAAAAAAATTTCAACAATAAAGTATTGATTTCATTGGCACTATGAACCCATCCTCAAGTACTAGACACAACTATGTCCTCACTGCAATAGACTATTTCACCAAGTGGGTGGAAGCCTTTCTAGTTAAGCATGCTACTTTAGAAGTAGTATGTAATTTCTTTAAGGAAAATGTTGTTTCCTAATTTAGATTTCAAAATAAGATTATAGCAGATAATGCCACTTGTTTCTCATTTCATGAGATTACTGACTTTTTCTACAATCATGGGATTATTCTTTCCCACTCTTTTAACTATTATCCACAAGTAAATGGTCAAGCAAAATCAAGCAACAAGAATCTGGTTACTATTATTAGGAAACTAGTAGATGCCATTAAAAAACTTGGAATAAAGTGTTGTTTGATGCTTTATGGGTAGACAAGATTACTCCTAAGAGATAAATATTTATGTCACCATTTCAACTTTTGTATGGTTTGAATGTAGAGATACCAATCACCCTGAGAACTACTAGCACTGAAGTTGGTAAAAGCAATCAAAGATCAAACTTTCAAAAATTATATTGATAAAAGGATCATGTGCTTAACTGAACTAGAAGAGTAATGGACTATGGTAGTTGACCGTATTGTTTCACATCAAAATTAGGTAAAGAAACTCTTCGACAAGAGAGTAAGGATTTGTGATTTTCATATTGGAGATCAAGTCTTATTGTGGTACAAGAGGAAAGAACCAAAAGGAATGCATGGAAAATTTGATTCCTTGTGGAGAGTTCCATTCACCATTCATCAATTCTATGGTGAAAATAATTTCATTTTAAAATATCAAGATGGAACACCATTCTCACTGCCTCACAATGGGCAATATCTGAAACACTTTAATCCTTGAAGTATCAGATAAGTTCATTTGTACATTTGTATAGTTTTATATTTTATTTGTCTTTTTTTTTAGTTTTTATGTATTTTTCTTTTTGTTAGCTTGAATATATGGCCCAATGGCATGGATGAAGGCACTTAGAGACTGGATTCTACTCCCTTCAATCATTTTAAATTTTAATCAATGAAAGTTCCCTAGCTAAAGCCAACTATTGTTCCCAAAATTAACTACACTTATTTTGGTGGATAACCCCTATGAAACTTGTCCATTTCATGATCTTCACTCTAAGTTTATTATTTGAGGCAAGTTTTTATTGATCTCAAACACAATTGGTTAACATCTTGGAAAAGTTCATGGTGCTCCCTTGTCATGATTTATTGAAAAACATGAAACTCATTGTAGTGTTGATTTGATGAGGGGTCAGATTTTGACAATTTTCAAGGTGTTAACATTTTTGGTTTTTCCATGCAAGAGTAGTGATTTTTGATGCTCTTGCATGTTTTTAGTCTTTCCAGTGTAATGGTGAAAAAAATTGTTGCCCTTGCAAGTTTCTTTATTTTCCATGTAGGAGCAAGGATTTTCACCACCTTGGCATATTTCTTCACCCATTTTCATGCAAGAGTAGTGAAAATTGCCGCCCTTGCATCATTTTGCACCTCATGCAAAGGCAAAAAAAATCACTAACCTTGCATGACCTTAGTTTTCACATGTGGTATTTATGATCATGTGTAATGAGTGGTTGGCATTGGTTTTGTGGCATTTCAATGCTGATTAATGGCTCATTTTGATCATTTGAAGTTGTATGCTTCTCCTCCCTATAATAATTTAACCATGCCAATGAGTGGGATTGTGAATTTTTTGATCTCTAGCATAGAATTTCATAATTACCAGGTAGGCTTTGCTTTCTTCTCTCTTTATTTCTAAGTTTTCATATTTTTGTTTTCTTTTCCTTTTAAGGTTTGGTTTTCTCTTTTTTCCTTATTTTTAAGGTTTTATTTTTCCTTTTCCCCTCCCTCTCTTCCATGAAGAGGCATACTAGGTGAAAGCATAAAAATCCAAAACCCATTAGTCAAGTTTTCTCATGTATAGGTGGCAAAAGTTTTCACCCTTACACAAAACATATTAAAACTACAATGGTGGTTATTTATCACTCTTCTCAGTAGGGTAAGAGGTTTGCCTTATTCCTCATAGTTTCATGAATGGATGTATCCCTTCATTAAGATAATTCTCAAATTTCCTAACTTTGTGAAATTTTTAGTTTCTAAGGTAAACAAGTCATCTTCTCATCGGGAGAACAAATCATCCTTCTTCATTAATGCTCTGCAAGAAGCAATTGATGAAGGTATCTAATGTTGATGACTACCTTCAAATTCTACATGACTTCTTACATCTAGTATCTTCTTTCCCTGTGTATATTGTAGCTTCTATAATGAGAACCTTTCCAGATTTAACATCACTGAAAGAGATAGGAGAGTAATCCTGAAAGAGTGAAGAAAGTAATCACAATAAATGGCTCAAGACTCAATATTACTCTTAGTTGACATTGAAGGGTTCTATTAATCATTTTAGGAGAGTGATTGATGATTTGACTTTTACAGTATTAGCTTTAATATGTCTCTTTGATCCTCAATCATTTTAGGAGAGTGAGAACAAAGAATCCTCAATAAGAACAAAGAAGAATTTTTGATGAGGCCTGGGAAGTTGTGAATGATTTTGGATGTATATTCTTACAATTTTCTTCTTTTTCATACCTACATGTTGGATTTTTCCAAGGTCATCCTTATATGCTTATGAGATTCCCTTCAAAAAAATTAGTCTTAATGGAGATATGTAGGAAAATAATTATCATACATAATAAATAGATGAAACTCAAGAAACCTATCTTCAGATTCTCAATTGAAATTGGTAGCTTTTCAGTGTTAACCATTGGAAAAACTAGAATTATGGAACTGAAATGTAGCTCGTAACCATGAAACATTTCAAAAGAAGACTAAATTTTAATTACAAGGTGTAAAGGATATAATCAAGAGTAAAACCTAATTTCATGAGCCTATGATTGAAGATGTTTGGGTTGATCTAAGGACAATAAAAGATGTTAGGAAAATAGACTACAATAGATTATCTCTTGAGTAGATAGAATATCTGAGACTTGATGATATCCATGAGAATTCAGTGGATGACAAGGATTTGATTAATGATAGATAACATGCTGAACAGGTCACCAATGCCCCTCTCCCCTAATCTAATGGTCACAAAAAGAATTGACTTTCCTAAGGAAAATATTTGAACCAATATTAGTGAACACCAATGATTGGCTAGCAAATAAAAGAATCACTTTGAAAGAATTCATCACAGGTTCAAAAGCTGAATTTCAAGAAGAAACAAGAAGGGCGAAAAATAGGATGAAGAATAAAAGTGATGTTCCTTCCTCTTCTAGGCCATATAAGCCTCAAATAATATTTGTGATGAAGAAGTTAAAAGCTATGGAAAAAGAGCTAGAAATAGTATATATGGAAGTTGATAAGCAAAGTGCCAAAGAACTAGCAACATAATAGATGGAGACTGATGATAGGCCCACACATCAACAAGAGTATGAAACTTTGCTTCCTCAAGAGAATGTGTAGCAAGAAATAGGAATTTCTTCTTCCCTATTGGGCACACCTATTACAACTTCTTCACCTATTTCTCTAATTAGTGTTCCCTCTTCTGGATCACCCTCTCCTTCCAAAGTAATTTTTGACAACCCTCAAGACTCTTTTGGATATTTTCTTCATTCCTTAGGATCAATTCACAGTTTTTCATCCCCATCTTTTGATATCCAAGATAGTTCTACTCTCGATCACTCAATAGAAGGTGCATTTTTTACTAATAATCCACCTATTGTTTCTATTACTGGTGCAAGTGCAACTTTAGTAATGCCAAAAATAGAGATTGATACTAATGTATGTACTTCTACGATCCCACCTTGGTTGCCAGCTTATACACCCAAAAGGAAAAAATAAATCATCTCTCCAGATGACTTTGATTTCAATAAAATTGTGTCAATAAAATTCAAGGCTCCCAAGAAGCCAAAGATTCTTTCAAAGATGATTGGGGATAAGGGACACAAATTTTTGGAAGTTGCAAGACCTCTATAGGATGTAACTATTGAAATTTTTGATGTAAGTGACTACTCTATTTCTAGAGTTGAGTTAGGTAAGGTAACTCATGAAAGTGCTAATAGTGATATGTAGTCAACTATGGACATCTTGATTCAGAAGTTTGACCAAGAAAAAGAGATGAAGGACCATTATAAATAAATGGTGGAACAATTGACTATAGTGGTAAGAAGGATCACTTTCACTCCAGAAACAGTAACTCTAGAAGCCATTTTCATAGAATACCCCATGATTCAAAAAGCAAAAAAGACCTATCTCAAGGGAAAATTACTTGAAGAGTACTTGGACAATATGCATACATAAGGAATTTCCTTACTCACAGAGTTATCTGAGAAGAGGGATAAAATGAGAAAAATAAGAACAAAATTGGATGATCTTATTAATATTATTTATTAGGATTTTGAAAGCATAAGAAAGTATCTTCATAAAGGGATGGATATGAAGAAGTTAAAAATGAGCACTCTAATATCAATTGGCATCATTGTTGATAGAGACTCTTACACTAAAACTAAAGAAGCATTGATATATATGAGTCTAGTGATTAAAGAATTGATCAGTGACCTCGAATCATCAATGGACTTAGTGAATAAAGTGACATCAGTCCTTTACATCAATTGGAGGAGCTGCCTTGCAAGCTTACATCACAAGACAACCAATTCATTTTAGTAGAAGAAATGATTCAAAATTTTGAAGGTATATTCCAGAAGGAATTTGAAGATAAGGCATTCTCAATATCCTCTATGGACAATATTCTAGATAATCAGTTATCTTTAGATAATCTGAAAACTAGGTTAACTAGTTATGCAAAATTAGTCACATCAGTGAGAGATGCCATAGTCAAGGTGAAATTGATTTTCAAGAATACTGTTACTTCATATAGTATCAGGATACAAGCAGCTATCACCATGTACGATGCTCACATGAAGAAAAATGGGGATACAAATTGAAACTATCCTTGGTCTAATTTCCATTTTTCAAATGCACTTTTGTAACTACTTTGGACATTTTTTCATGTACTTTTGTCATGTGTAATTACATATAAAAATATGGAAAGTCCAAAGTCAACAAGGACTCCTATCTTTAACTAGGTCAAAGTAATTAAGTCTTTTCTATTTCCTCACGACCTCTCCCTATAAATAAAGATAGCCTCTTTTGTAATAAATATCTTCTTTTAGTTATTAGATGCAAAAACTCTACCCAAATTGAGATGCCTTTTGAGTACTTTAAGCTCAGATTGTAAATCATATTTTCTTAAATGAATGAGAAAGCAAGTGACTTTTCAAACTTTATATTGGAATAACTTGTGTTGTTTAGGAAATAGTTCTTATGTCATTTTCCTAAATACAATCTTATCTATTTCATTAAATAAGTAGAGTGAGTGAAGATAATCTAGAAGATGTTCTAAAGTTAATTATGGAGACTTTGTGCTACTATAATTATCTTTAGTTTGTGTTTTTTGTGTTTTAGTACAAAGGATATAGGAAAGGCTTTGAACTAATTTTATCCTTTGTGATCATATACTCTGTTTTAGTTTTTAGTGGAGACTTTGGGCTGCACTTCATTCTACTATTATATAAGTTATAAATTAGTAAGAAAATAAATGATAGGCTTTTTACTCTCATGGGCTTCTGGTGGATTCAGTTAATATACAAGGAATTTTCTTTCACTTTGTAAACATCATTTCTAAAAAGAGAGAAATGGATGGTGTGATCTCACCCCTGAGTTTATATTTAGTTTAGATTAGTTTAAAATAGTTTATAGGAAACCTCCCCTTACTGAGAGGAGATATTTATCTCACTATGATGTGGTTGATATACCCATTTTGTCTTCAGTTAGCTAACATCAAAATATTCACCCAAAAACTTGCATCATCTTTAGAGTCTAAAAAATGTTTGTGTGTGAACCAAAAGAAGTTCAAAACCCAAAAAAAATTTATACACCATTAATTTTTTAATAAAGAGGCATTATGCTAGTTAGACTCAAAACATTTTGAGCCTTGTTCAAAACTGAATCAAATCATTTGTGTTGGTATTTAAAAAATCAGCATTGTGATATTCATTTTAGTCTAGACTATTTACAACTTATAAAATATTAAGTCCTTTTCAATCTAAATTAAAAATTTCACCTTTCTAAGTTTTAATCTAAAATGCAATTAGTCTATGCCATAGTCTTGCCTATAACTTAGGCTTGGGTGGTTCACCTTTTGTAGTTGGTTTGAGTTACTTAGGTGAAATGTTTTGTTTGGTTTGGAGGCCATTTTTCTAGAGACTTCCTCTTTCTATTATTATTTTGATATTAAATCATCTTGTGTACACTTACACTCTAAGTTCTTGGACCAGTTGAATTTATTTTCCATGGTGTGTCATTGTGCTACCCATTTATTTTGTGTTTTATACTTAGGATTTATAGTGTTAATTCACATTTTAAGTTTTTTATTTGTATCTTAATATTTTAGATTTGAAAAGTCTTATTCTATTTTTATAATCATAACCCACTGTAGTTGTTCTTAGCTTTTTACTATAATGACATACTTTTAACTTAGGTTTTTATGTGCTAACCTACACCCTAAGTTCCAAGATTGTTTTACCCTATTCTAAAAATATGATTTCAACCAACCAAGGTTGAGTAATCTTAGAACTTCTTTCTTCTAATTATGTAACATCATGCCATTCCCTTCTAATCATAGTATCAATTCACCTTGTATTTTTTTTATTGAAGAGTTGAAGAATACCTTTTAAATATTTTTAAACCAAAATCCAAAACACTTAGAAAACATATAAAACCTATTTAAACATGCAAAGGTATACTCGTAGTGGGGTGTCTTATGGCCCTAGTTATGAGGAAGAGAATTACTATGATGGAGAAGAATAATTTATCATGTTTGATTATATACAAATGATAGTAAGATATTAATGTGGTTATTATGTGTAGATTAAGATTATGAGATGCATTTGTCTATGTGTTAGTTAATAAAACATATATAAAGAAACATATATAAATTAAAAAATCAAGTTTACTCCCTCAAGGGGTGTTGCTAGTGAATTATAAGAGCTATTTAATAAAATATTACCATCAAACCTTCCAAATAGCATCCCTCAATCCAAAAGATTCCAAAAAACATGAATTTACCCAAATTTGGTGCTCCAAGTCTACATAAATGATGAATAACATGCTCCTCCATGACTTTGTAGTGCAACAATGGCTTAGGATAACAAGATTTGTCAATTTTTGGAAATATATGAAGCTTTTATATAGCAATTTATGCATAAGAAGTTTTTATATCTGAATCTTTAAAATGATGGTCTTGTCTCACTTATTTATAGCATTTCAAAATTGTTCATAATCAACCATGACCATCCATCTTAAGATCAAGATGTGTAGCCATGGAATAATTTAATTTTAGAAGGACAAGCCATAAATATGCCCATTAATATTTAGAATAATGGGCCATTGATGAGGATGTGAGGGATTAATCCTAATATTTATTCCATTAATGACCTATCAATGCCACCCCATTGATGGTGTTATGAGATGATGTAGAATTAGAAAATGAATTTCTAATAAATAGATTTTCAATAAATTTCATGGAATTTTCACGTAGGCTCTTCAATTGGTTTAATTTTCCTAAGTGGATTTGATTATTTATTGTAATTATTTTAAAATCTATTGCATACTTAATCAACCTAGTCAGAAATGTCATTTTATTGAGTCATAATTTAACTAGAGTATAATAAAAAAAAGGTATGAATTGGATACGAAACAATACCCCATTTAGAGTATTATGGATGTAAAATAACACATGCACATGACATGTGTTACCAACTTAGAATAATTTAGTGGTCCATATGGTCATTTTATGTCTTCTAAAATTAACTCAAAGTGATTGAATAAAATATAATAATCACATAAAATGCATTGCCCCATTCAAGAATACATTAGCCTAAATTGACACCTTTACATGAAAATTTTGAATGATTTAGCATGTTTTAGTGATTTTGGCCCAGATTGTGCTTTGTCATAGGATATTTCTTAGATTTAAAATTGCATCACAATAGTGATAGGAATTGGATGTCTATATTTTTCCCCTATTTGAGAAGGTGTGGTGAGACATTCAATTAAAGCAACATCTTTTCAAAGAATGAAAAGGTCACTATAATAAAAAATATATACTTGGTTCCCTTTTTCCATTAAATTTTTGCATGAGTTACAAAAAAAAAAAAGGTTATGAAAATTCCCCAAACATAAATTGGGTAGCCCATGATGCCCCCTCAAGGGGAAGACATAAAATTTGAAAATATTTGAGGGGTTGGGCACTCAATCAGAAGAAATGATAATCACATTAATTTCAATAAAAAAAGGTATAAAAATGAATAAATTATATGAAAGTGGGAGGAAAAATAGATAAGGGGGATAAAATAGTAGCCCAAGAGAGATAAAATGGTTTAACTATAGTCCTAGGAGATGAAAATTTTGAAAAATTAACTATATTTTCATCCCGAAGGGTAAAAAATAGTTTATTTGCATCTATAGGTATAGTAATTTCTGAGTTCTGAAATTTTCATGTGAGTGAGATGAGAATAATTGCCAACATCTCACACCACCATTACCTTGGAGAGAACATAAGAGACTATCAGTGACCCTTGGGGAGCAAATCATTTGTAGGTACATTTTTTTGTATTTAATTTTGGTCATTTATGGCATTTATTAGGTGTAGAAAGTAGGTTGTTGGGTGATCCTACCATTTTCTCAATTTGGAAAATGGTGACTTCACCTATAAAAATGATACAATCACCATGAGATCAGTTCTTTTGTTGACCTTGTGGTAAGATCATGGGTCAAAATGTTGAGGTCACCTAGACATCAATGATTTTGCATTTTTGGATGGAAATTTCCCTATCAAATGATGAAATCACAAATATTATTGAGATCACCCTTCCATGGTGGGAATGAACTGCTAAATAATAGGATCACTAAACAAATGACAATAATTATAGTATAGGATATAATGGGGCCCCTAAGAGATTATTCCAAGCCCAAAATTAGAAGAAGAGAGATAGAGATGCATAGAGTATTAGTCTAGGACTCAAAATTAGAAGAATTATGTCAAGGAAAGGAAATATAATAGACATGATACTCTATGTTTGATTTACAAGAGTGATTTGGAGTCATTACATCATGAAAGTGGGGTTCTCAAGTTTTGTAGTGATAAGGGCTCATGATGGATGAGCTCATGGGAATCCTAGTTATAGTAAACATATATCACTTGGCATGATTATTAGTGATTCAAGCAAACAAGGTGTACCTATCAACACATGCAATGAGGTGGAACTTAGTGGCCTCCAATTTTCATGTACCAACTAAGGATGCCATAGTGATACTGGAGGATATATAATGCATTATATAGGTACTAATTCAAGGACCTAGGATCACTTGGTTGTCAAATGGATGATGAGATATATTAGATGAACTAGTCAGGGTAGTACACCTAGATATTGTGGATGGACACATAAATGTGGATGTACTAGAAGATTTGGATTCACCCCTAGAGGATGGATTGGGATAAGGGATAGTTCCCCCATACGTGGTAGTGTTGATATCTCTTATCAATAGCCTTCTACTATCAAATAAGAGTAGACCATTATTTCCATTGGGTTTGATCAATGTTGTGTAGGAGATGTTTGAGGATCTTACATGATTTTCCTAGGGCTAGTGATCCTAGATTAGTTATACAAGGACTTGTACATGATATCATATTAGGGAGGGTGTAACATAGGCTATAACACATTATTATAGGTATGGGCTAAGATCACATAGACATCATGTGGCCAGTGGGGCCTTGATATCAAAGGGGACCAGAGGATCACTTGGTTTGGGGATGGTACCTTATAGGGCCAGGTATGTAGGGACACTTGGGGGATTTATTATGCTAAGAGGTATAACCTACAGTTGTAGCTATAGAGTGTAATGGCATGAGTGGTTTAATTTTGTTTTTGGTGAGCCGAGAAATAAATAAAATTAAAAAAATAGACAACAAAAAAATATATACTCAATAGATGCATCATTTGAAAATAAAGATATATATATATATATATATGAGAAAATAATCAACAAAAATATATAAAAACACAACAAAGCAAATAAAAGTAAATACAACAAATCAATATCTCAATCTTGAGATATATATATATTCTATAGGGTAAATATATATTTTATAGCATTTTCCCTTTGCTTAAAAGTTTCTTGTACGCTAAATTGTCTATCTCTAAATTGTATCTAGAACTATTGTTTTTTTTAGTAGAGGTTTGAGAAATAGTGATCTATTTATTGTATTTATCCAGTGCTTTAAGTATAATAATTTTAGGGTTTTCTTTTCTCGTATTCATAAATATGCCAAGTTAGATTATTTAAAATAATAATTCCTAAATAATAATTTTAGTGTATTTTAATTTAGATAATTTTAAGGTATTTAGGATATTTATGCTAAGTTGTTTTCTAGTGTTCATAAACTTTGGTTATTAATATTTAATATAAATGATGGAGTAGGATTAGATTACACTAAATAAGGGATGATAGTGAAATAATAATGGCATAGGATCCATATTTATATGGTTTAGGCTAGTTTTTTTATTTAAAGAATATAATAATGGATTAGGATCCATAGTGATATGGTTTAGGTTAGTTATTTTATTTAATGTTTTTAATTATTATGTGTAAATTTTAAATAAAATTCAAATAATAGAATATGGAAAAGGTTTTTAAATAAGTTTGTAATAAAATTATGTGTCCAATTTATAAAGATAAAATTCAATAAAATTTATTAAAATATTTTTTAAGATGGTAAAATTTTATTTAAAATTAAAATAGAATTATACATATATTAAATAATTATTAGTACTTAATATATTTTTGTTAAAATTAATGGATAAATTATTTTTATTATTTAATAATTAATTAAGTGTATTTTATTTTAAAATTGTTGGATAAAATTTTAAATGTTTTATGTCTATTTTTATAGGTATGGCTCGCCCACGATTGAATTTTGAAACCAAAGAGTAGAAAATACAATATCAAAGAGAATATGATTGATAATATAGAAGACAAAAATGTGAACAAATGATAGAGGAATAAATGAAATAATGTAATAAGAATGAAAGAAAAAGACATACAAAATGTAGGATTGAAATTCTAGTTAAAGAACTAGAAGAAGAAATGAGACAACATGCCCTAGAAATGATAGTATATTGTGAATGACCATCATAAGATGATCAACAAAGATTAATAAGAAGAATCCAAAGAGAAATGCATTTGAATCAATTTACAATGGAAGAAAAAAACCAACTATAAGAACATAATTATGAATCAGTTTAAAGACATCATTAAATGAATGATAATACCAATGTTAATTATAAAGAAGTGAATTATATGACCATAGAATGTGTGTTAGACATGCCAGATAATAGAGAAATAAAATCCATTGATAATGTTGAAAATAATATACAAAATAGACATGATAATAGTGGAAATATTGAGGTATATTTGAAGACATTACAGATCATATATCATCATCGTATATAAAATTTAGCTTTACCAAGTATGTGTTATATTTGTCAAGAAAGTTACCCCAACATAAATATCTCTCAATCACTTTAAGGTTAAATTTTTCATAGATGTTGACAAGATAAAAATGATCATTGATTTTCAACATCAAATAATATAGATCTTAGTCCACAACCACTAGAAATTACATGCTTAATCAAGTAAAAGAGATGGTGATATCATAAGTCAATATAATCATTCAAGTCACACATGAAAATTGAGGTTAATATAAATATAAATGACATACAATCATTTTTCCACAACAAGTGAAAGAAATTGCTAAGGTTTTACCACATCAAATAAAAGATTTGTCGATCATTGTTATTCAAAGAACAGATCAATGTGGGAGGAATTACAATTTTATAGTTAATAGAGAGAGTATATAGGGAAATAAAATATAAAATAGAACATGACAAATTATATAGATATGTTTATATTGATGAAAATGCACTTATCGAATTTCCACCCAATTTTAAGAAAAATATCTTTGACCAATTGAACTCTATACATATGGAATTTGACTTAGATGTGAATGAATATGTATTAAAGGGTTGAATGATAGACATGGATGAAGGAAATATCATCAATCACATAAATTCAATGGCCTATAAACCCCCAAATTCTATGAGAGAGATGGAATTGATCCATGTATGGGTGAATAATCATAACATAAAACCTAGAGATATGATGGATTGGCTAAGAATTGGTGCATCCCCCATAAATGAGTGTCACAAAAGGATTAATTGATATGGCCTTCACCATATTGTTTCTAGATAGAAGATGTGATTGGTTAGAACCAATAATTAAATTAGTACATCTACATAAATTTGTTAAACATTTGATTCGATACATAGATCACCATTTTGGATGACACCCACGATTTAGATATTACATGATGAATATGATTATGAGACATTGTGCACAAAATTCATCTATAGAGATTATGAAAAATATTTTGCAAGACATGTCAATCACCATCAGTAAATTATGTGAGCATATGGATAACATACCACACTCTCATCTAGTTGATTGTTTCATGCATTTTCATACCACATTGATAGGTAAAAGGTATTATAAGGCAGAAAGCCATATAGAATTAAGTGAAATGCTACACCAAATTAGAAAAATAATAATTTTATTCATGTTGAGTGTAGCTGATATGTATTGGCCTAATATACATGCACTAATGCTAGGAGCACGACCAACCAATCCCCAAAAATCACAAAAATGTTTTTGATAGAATATTATTGACTATCCTCATATAGTGGCATATTACATGGACTTGCGACATAGTTTTTTTTTAAAGGATATACTACATAAAGGAATGAAATTGAAAGATCATTAGTCTACATATGAATGGCAACATAGAGGTTCATCACATGTACATCAGTTCATATGGTTAGAGGGAGTGCCAAACATGGATAACCTTGATTGGATAAATAATCATGATGTAAAAAATGCTAAAAAATACTTTGATTCTATTTTCCATGCCTCAAATCCAAATGTAAATCCACATCAATGAAACATATAGGTATTCTATCAATATTTTTCATATATAATTTTTACATAATAATTAAGTTGTCTCATACTAACAGATAAAATTTTATATATGATGCAATATAGGTATTACAAAATTTTATGAAACATCCATGTCTTTTAAATACACATAAAATAGCATAAGTGGATCTTGACCATGACTATGAAGAGTTTATTAATTGTGTAGAGCATCATATAATGTGTAGACAGTGCGCATGCCTATGTAAGAAAAGAGAAAATGTGGTTTTTAGGTAATATATTCATACATATACACACACACACACACACACACACACACACACACACACACACACACACACAATAATTTGATTATAAAAACTATTTTTTAATTATTATTATTATTATAGGTACATTGCACCATGGCCATTAAATATGAATAGATCAAAATTATTTCAAGACCTAGAAATATGAGATAAAAAATATGAGCCTACAAGACAAGATGATCATGTAAATATACATAATTGACACATACTAAAATTGTGGAGAGAAAATTTATATTGGAAACCTATGCTTTAAAAACATACGATAATCAATTACGTTGCCAAATATGCATCAAAAGTTAAGAAGAGTTATGAAACGTATCATCAAATACTAATGTGACTTGCAAACATTGAAAACCCTAATGAATTAGTAACTAGAGTATATATAAGACTCATAATAGAAACCCTTGTCGAAAGAGACATTAGGGCACATGAGACATGTCATGTTATTGGAGCTTCCATTAGTAGAGAGTAGTAGAGTGTTTGTCACATTGAATGTTTCATGTGAAGTATTAAAACTAGTGATGCATACTTTATAACCAAAAAATGAAAAACCCTTAAAAGCTTTCATTGATGGATGCATGAACAGACCTTACGAAATGGAAATTTTTTCACTTATAGAGATAACTAGATCATGGTAATATAATCCCAAGTTAAGGTGAGATAATAAATTGGAGTCTATGAGTGTGGCATTTATTATGAGAGTATTTCCAAGGTTTACTATAGTACCGGTGTGAGAATAAAAAAATGGGTCAATTTCTGTTAGTCAGAGTTATTGCTTTATAATCCATTTCATAATATAGAAAGAGATATCACACTTGATAAAGATATAATATCATCAAATTAGGAGTCATTGAATTATAATCCTTGGCATGTAGAGCAGAGGACTATGGTAGATGACCATGAAAATCAAAGCAATGTTGAATGTGACAATGTTCAAATTATTCATCAAAATACAATGGAACATGAGTGGGAAATAATATCAAGGCTACATCATGGGTAAATTATGGAATTATAAGAATTAGATATGATGCGTTGAAGAGATCTTGATAGATAAGAACCATAGAATCATGAATATAAAGGATAAGAATACACAACTTCAACTATATAATTCATAAGCATAGTGAAAAATAACGGGTTACTCATATCAGAGGATATAACAAGTAATATTTCATATGTAACATTAGGTGCCAAACAAAAGAATGCACTTGATATAATCATGAGACATTTTATTCAAACTCATAATATTGCACCACTATGCATGATAATTCAAGAAATAATAAGAACATGAAAATCACATATAATTGGTGCCATTCATGAAGCTTTTTAAAATGAATCATCAACTATGCAACATTTTCCACTTTTATTACCTATGAAAATTGGAGTTGTAGCATTTAATATCATTAATTCAATAATCCACTCAACACTACGAATCCCAATTGTAGACTTTACTAAATTAGAAGGAATAAGACTCACAAGTTTTCAAGAAGAAATGCAGCATATAAAATACATATTGATTGATGAAATGAGTTTTATTGGCAAAAAATGTTGTAGATAATAGATGCACAATTTCATCAAGCATTTATAGAAAATACAAACATGAGTTTTAGAGGTAGATCAATCATTTTAATTGGATAATTAGGCTAGCTACCTCCTGTGAGTGATAAAGCACCATATAATAGTACAAAACATGGAAAAATAGTATGGGAAGAATTCAAAATAATTGTTACTCTGGATAAGGTATTTAGACAAGGAGAAAGTGATGAGAAAAAAAGGTTTTGACTACTATTCAAAAATCTTAGAGATGCACATCCAACTATTCATGATTGGAAACTATTGATTTCAAGACTAAATAGTGTATTACACCCAAAAATTAGGGAAGATTTTAAAAATGCTATTCATTTATTTTCAACAAATGACAATGTGAAAAACTATAATAGAATAAAATTGAAATCATGAAAATAACTAATTAGATGGAGCATTATAATTAGAATAAGTAGTACCAATCTATCATGAGGTCAAAATGATGAATTGGATGTGGAGTTATTAATAGCTAAGGATGCAAGAGTAATGTTAACCTCCAAACTAAGGATAGAAGCAAGACTTGCAAATGGATCTCTAGGATATATTATAATTATAGAATACAAACCTAGAAGTTTCCCACTAGAGCCACCTACATATGTTATAGTGGAGTTTGATATATACTCTGAAATGCCATTTGTAGATGCAACTCCATATAAATTTCTAATTACACCAATACAAAGGGGATAGATATGACAACTACCCTAAAACTAGCTTGGGGATTATCGGTACACAAATCATAAATATTGACTCTTTCTAAATAAATGATTGATATAAGGAATGCAAATAGATTAGGGTTAACATTTATGTCCATATAATGTGTAAAATCTCAAGAAGGACTCTAAATTTGGACTCAATTTTCATACAATATATATGAAAAGTTGAAAATAGGAAAACAACTTTCCAAATGGAAAGCTGAAGAAGAGAGACTCAAGTCCCTAGAACTTTGATAATGTTACATATTTAATATCACATATGTTATACTTATTTTCACATTTCAATGTATATGAAGTTATTTTATTTAATTATCATTGAATGTGGCATATATTTCTTATTTGGATGAACATGAAATGATGCATTCATTGGTTTTTATTGTTAAATGTGCATGCCACACCTACAGGTGCTACTAGCATAGATATCTTAAATTTATCTATCTAAAATATGCCTAGAGATATCAATCTCAAGGTTCCTATCTAACCTATGTCACAAAATAGGCAACTTGGGATTAATATCTCTCAACGTATTTTACACAGATATATTGAAGATATCTATGTTAGTTGTATTATCATAGTCCTAAATGAGATGGAGGATGGAGAATTTATCTAGTATCCCTATTTATAGATTCAATGACTCTATGTGGAGGACGTATTTGTGATTAGGTATATGATCACTCCATGTTATAGGCTAGATCGAGTCTAGTGGTAATTTGACATACAATAGGATGTCCTAGAGGGGCCACACTACTTTTTACATGTAACTAGGGAGATCAAGGAGTGGGACCACTAGTGCCCATAGCTAAGGTGATTATTAACTATGGAAAGGTGATCCACATTTTATGGTATTATGTCAGAGGGGTTAAATATGTAGGGGTAATCAATGCCTATGCCTCATGGTGGATCAAATTGAGACCTATCTAATTTATGAGGCCATTTTCCTAGTATCCAATCTTATGATATATGTGGGTTAGGACAAGGAGAAACTAGGGATAGGCCCAAACATAATGATAGGGTTAAGTGCTTCTATAACTAATGATCTCATATGGGATACCATTGTAGGTAGTACAACCTCACACACAATGGGGTCTAATAGAGGATATAGATATGGTTGAGCTAGGTGGTCAAGATGTAGATATTAGGGATGCCCCAAGTGGTGATGGGGACCACAAGACAAGTTTAGGAGAGGTATGACCCTTTGACATAGATGCATCTATAGGTTTAGGAAGGGTAGGGCTATTCGATATAGGGAGGTCATGGAGGACCAAGATTTGATAGATAGATTCTAGAGAGAGATTAATGCATGCCTCTTAGAGATTACAAGTATATAAATCACTATGGTTAGGTTATAGTCATATTTGGTGACTACTCAAGAAAATACTACCAAGTTAAAAGGTTTAATTATAGGTAGAGATGCATAGATTATTGCTATTAGAGGATAGTTTACATAGTTGATAGGGTTTCATGCCCAATTATCCACATGAGATATGGATATATAGATAGTGGTTCGAGAGTGAGATAGGTCTTAGGTGGATAGGAAGAGACTAATATCTCATGTGGAGAAGCTCACAGAGGAGCAAGATAAGGCTCAAAAAGATAGGATAGATATAGGTTTAGGAATAACTAGAGCCTTCGATGACATGATTGTAGCCAAGGATGATGCCTTATGTGTGGAGGATGATGTCTTGTGTGCTAAGGATAAGATAGCCTACTAGAGGTGTGAATATGAGGCAATAGTTTCTCTACAGAGGAGAGTGGATTCCTATAGGGAGTATACGAGATCACAACAGACTAGCTAAACCTCCTAGTCTAGATAAAGACTGAGTTAGATAAGTCAATGACATAGCCAACAATATAGTAGGTAGTTGTTTAGGAGCCACCACCATCTCCAATAGTAGCACTACTATCAAGGATGGTTTAAAGATTCTAGCATAGTCCCCCTAAGGATGAGCATGATCATAGATAATTTTGTCATCTCTTCTTTTTATATTATGAGATGTATAGATATTCTCACAAGGTATACACAATGATTTTGAGATATATATGGCATTCATTTTTGTCTTATTTATATTTTTACATGGAATATTAATATTCTTTTATGGTCACATGATGTTCACTTTTATATTGATCCTTTTATGATATGTTTGGATATGTTAGTTTTAGGAGATGCACATCCTTAGCTAGCATATGGATGTTGATGTATTTGCATTATTTTAATTTATGTATGACTAAATAATATAGGATAATTTATGATATGGGCATCCTAAAATAATCATAGAAATAGTAAATTAGATACACAGTGTATGCCAAGAGATGCATGTCTTTCATAGAGTCTTCTTTGTTTCTAAATTTGGCCTAGGATATTATCTTGTGTTAGGTATTGGGTATGGTTTGTTTAAAAATGATCTTTGGAACCACATTGACTTTTAGACTTGGAGTACTTGGTGTTTACTATAGTAAATTGAAATTATGCATCATAATTATGACAACTTATAATATCATTGCATTTTCATTTTCACTTTGACTGGTTCAAATCTGAATATTTGTAACTAAGGATAATGATAAAAATTAATAACCTCAAAATTACAACAATTTATTTTTAAACAAAAACAACAAGATAAATAACAATACACAAATGTAACCTAACTTGAAATCAAGATATGAATAACCAAAATATAAGTAGCAATAAGAATGTATAGCAAGAACCAATGTTTAAATAACCTAAAATCAAGATATGAATAATCAAGATCCATGTGTATTAACAATATGTACTTCAAAAACAAACAAATAATAAAAAAAGTTAAATATAATGTAAACAAAGCAAGCCTAAGTAAAATCTAGATTTAAAATTTTTATTGAATGTTTTTAAACCAAAAGAACAAAACAATAATAATAAACAAGACAAACTAATAAAATAAAAAACAAAAATGGAGACACAATAAAAAACCAAGAAATAAATAACAAAATACTAATAAAAATGAATAAATAACAAAATAAAATTCTAGATAATAACAACTCAAGAAAACAACAATGAAAACATAATAAAACACCAATAATAAAATAAATACATTAAATAATGTAAATATATAATAATAAATGAACAAAAAAACACCAACAAAAATAAATGAAGATTTAACAAAGCACATCAAAAGAAAAAATAAACACATACAAAAAATGGTTAATCACAATGTTAGTGTAAACAAACAAAAAATAAATTCTTAATGTATGTGTAATTGAGGTGTTATGCTTTGTGATAGGGTGATCCCTAAGCTAATAAATTATGCTACTAGTTTAACAAGACAAGAACAAGGGAAATAATGTTACCCCCAAGTGATTGGGAAAACCCAACACAACAAAATAGGGAAAAATAGAAGAAAAGGATAAGGTGGTTGAGATGACCTCAGATGCATGAGGCAAGTGGATGCTACTTACATAGATCCATGGACACAAGATCTAGAATAAACTTCAAGCCAAACATAGTTCTCCTAGGATATGGGATAGAATAAAATAATGATAGAGGAACATGATTAGATTTTGTATAAGAATAAGGAAATGGGATCGTAAAATGATGAGTACATCAGAAGAAGAGAAAAGAGGGTATGGTTTTAGGTTAAAACCACACTAAAAGACAAGAGATGAGTAGGTACATAGGAACTAAATTAGGAATTTAGAAGGCCTACTGCATCTAAGGTTGAGAAAGAGAAAAAGGCTTGTAAATGGTGAGAGCATGGGAAAATCCAATGGTGAAATAATGAACAATACCCACATGGGTCTCGCAAAATGGTGAGTGTGTGGGAAAAAGCTAAAAAATAGAGAGAGTGTAAATAAATCTAGGTGGACATTAGTGTATCTAAGTGAAATACATAATGTACACAATAAAAAATCACAAAATGGTGAGAGTGTAATGATTAAGGCCAAGAAGGATGGGAAAACTAAATGACAATTGGTTATTCATGAAATAGCCAAGGTTACTAGGATCCTTAAGGTAAATAAATATTTGAAAATAAAAGAAGGTACGAATGTGGCCAAACTAACCTGAGATATCCCATATATACAAGTGCTACCTATATAGTCCATGTGGACCTCAAGCCAATGTAGTTCTCCCAAAAATGGGAAGAAAAAGACCAAGGTGGTCTAGAAATAAATTGAAAGGTAAGAGAGCCCCACACAAAAACATTGATGGATTTATATATATCAAGGAAATTCAAAGCCAATTTTCATGGTTTTATGTTTTTATGGGTTTTCAAGAATGTTTATAAGTATTTAGGGGTTTTCTAAGTGTCTCAACTCAATTAAGAATTATGAGAGATAAATTGATCTAACTCATAACATGGTGAGAGCATGGTTCAAGTTTCTCACAAAATAATGAGAGCACTCAAGATCAGAATAAATAAAGGTTTAAGGTAATGTTTTTTTTTTTTTTTTTTTTTTTCTATCAATTTTTAATGTTTTTGTGTTTTTTGGATAAGTAATAGAAACAAAATATTAATAAAAGGCACAAAGAACTACTTAATCAAGGAAATTCACTTCCATAGGTAAGATTTCAAATAATAGTAAATCATTTGTAATGACGATCATGAATATAAAAAATGGTACAAAAAATCATTTATTCAAGGACTTGCATGTCCATAAAACAATAAATGGATAAACTAGTTGCAACAGTACTTGGAATCTTGTCAAGGTAATAATTCCTATTACATAGTAGAAAAATAAAAATATAATGGTATGAAATGTTGAATAAATATGAAGAACCATTCAACAATAAAAAACCATGTGTTGACATATCCTTGTATACATATCTATAAAAATAAGCAATGAAATACTTTTTAGTCTAAATTAATTTGTAGAATGGGTGCTGAGTGTGTTTAAAATGCCTAAGAATCATAATCAAGATCATAATTTGTGATGGGATACAACAGTCCAAGTTAAAATGGTCTATAGTAGAAGGAAGATGGATGTAAAAATAAATGATCCAAAATGACAAAAATATATAGGTACAATGGTTTGGGGTAGTAAAATAATATTTCTCAAGGTATACTTGTCTAGGATAGAACAATATAAAATAAAAATGGTCTAAAATATGATAGTCTAAAATATAATGGTGGAATAAGTGACTTCGGCATAAGTTGTCCCCAACTAAGGGATTTTGTAGACAATGGTAAGAAAAAGGATGTCAAGCCTAAAAGTGTTTGAGATGTAAAATAATCATGGGTTATATGAGATCACCATTTGGAGTAACCAATTGGTATGCCCCTAATCTATAATTTTTTGTAACTACATATAGGCCCAACCAATTGGGTTGAGACTTACCCTTCTTCTTGCATTATACATTAGTGTTGTTTTGATTCTATTTCAAGACTAATTTACCAACTTAAAATTCTAAAGGGAGACTATACTTGTTATAGCTTCTATGTAATATGTTATGATATGGTTTTAAGTTGTCTAGGGAAGCTAAATACTTGCCATCAAGGAGTTTAAGCTCTTGTAACTTGAAAAGTCTATAATATTCATCATCCTTAATGTTGTCTAAGAATACTTATCATGAAGTTAACTTGATATCAATCATGATAATAGATTTTATGACATAAATAAGAGAGTATGGAGTGGTTCCTATAGGGGCTCGATGACTAGTTTGATAAGCCTAAAAGACAAGAAAAATTTACAAGTGCCAATTATAACCAATGTCATTGAAAATATTCTTTAGGATTATAGAAATGGTTTTTTTATATACCTTATCTTGACCATTTAGTTATGGATTATATGGTGTGGATATCTTATGGTTGATTTTGAACATGGTGCAAATGTCTTCAACATCTTGGTTTACAATTGATCTATCATTATCGGATATAATATAGGCTAGGATGCCATATCGATAGATGATATGGCAATGGATAAATTTGGAAATCTACTTCCTAGTGATGTCAGAGGAATGGACTCAATACACTTAGAAAAATATTAAAATTAGTGATAATGTGCTTGTGGTTAATAAAAGAGGTTGGGTTGATTTTATTGATGAGATTGAGACCCCATGTAGAAAATGGCCATAGTATAGTGATTAGTTGGAGTGGTAAGTAAGGTGCATATATCAAATTACCATGATATTAGAAAGAAACACACTTTATAACATGATTAAAAGCATATGTTTCCATATTGGGCCAATAGTATCCTATTTTGAGGAGTTTTTTAGCTAAGACTACACCATTTGTGTGGGCCTCACACATTATTTTATGAACCTCTATAAGCACTAACTTAGATACTATGGAATATAAATAAGAAAGAAACATTACATCATAGACTTTGTGATAAATCATATTTCCAAGGAGGGTATAATGGGCTATGTGATTAAGTAATATATTTTTGATATTATGTGAAAGGTCAGGAAGAAATATTTGGTCATGGAAATAGTTATAAATAAGTTGAAACCAAGGTAGTTCAAGTGGGGCATTGAGACTAGAAATGGTGTATACCCTCTCCAAATCTATCAATACATGAGTAGGTCATAGAATATTTTAAATGAAGAATTTATACTCTTTTACACTGCTAATAATTTATATCATGGACCCAATTTTTTCTATTACATTAGCTAATCTATTATTGGCCCATGGTACTTGTTTAAATTATAGGGATTTAAAGAAAGGCTTGAAATTATTGACAATGTGATTGTAGGTTACAATTTTGTCATCTTGAGTCTAATATTGATCTATAGTTTGATAAATAATCAACTGAGAATCTCCATAAACCATTAATCGCTAGATATCCCATTATATTGAAAGATAAAGTCCTATAATAAAATCTTCATACTCAACCATGTTGTTGGTATAATGAAACTTAATATGAAAAGATTTAGGGATTAGATCCCCCTATAGTGTAATAAAAAAATATCAACCCTAGATCCACGAGAAGTAAAGGAGCCATAAAATTATAATTTCCACTTTTTAGGTTCATGTAACACATATTCTATTGTCATAATAAAATCATTTGGAAAATGAAATGTGAGTGGGTGAGTATCTATAATAGGAGATTCTACAAGTTGATCTATAATGACCTTCCCATTGATATCCTTTTGGTTTTAATAATAAATATCAAATTAGCTCAAAATCATGACCCATTTATCCATGCAACCTATAAGAGTTACTTTGGATAATAAAGATTTGAGATAGTCTACTTTAGCAATAACAATAGTCTTATTATTTAGCATGTAGTGTCACAAATTTTGGGAGGCTAACACCAATTCTAAACAATCATTCTCAATAGATGTATAATTATTTTCATATGCCACAAGTGTGTGGCTCAAATAACAAACTGTATGTTTCTTTCCTTGTTCATCATGTTTGGCTAAGAGTGCCCCCATTTCATGTTCTATGGCTGAAATATAAAGAATTAATGGTTGTCCAAAAGTTGGTAGTCTCAAAACTAGTGGGTTGGACAAGTATGTTTTGAGATTCACAAATGATAGTTGACATTCATCATTTCATTAATAAGTTATCCCTTTCTTCAAGAGGTGTTTAAAATGATGGCACTTATCTACTAGTTGTGAAATGAACCTACAAATAGATTGAAGCTTTCTCTGCAAGCTATAGAGCTATTTGAGATTAGAAGGTGGAAGTATTTTCATGATGTCTTTCACCTTAATATGACACACTTTAATCCCTCTTTATTCCATAATAAATCCTAGTAAATTTACCTAAAGAATGTTGAAGACACACTTTTAAGGATTAAGACAAACCTTGTACTCACTAAGTCTCTCAAAGGTTCTCTGTAGAACATTAGGATGCTCGACACATGTTTTTTACTTTTCTAGGATGTCATGAACATATCCCTCAATAATATCATACATCATATCATGGAAGATGATATTAATATCATGTTAATAGGTGGATTTAGCATTTTTCATGCCAAAGTACATGACTTGGTAGTATAATATTTCTCATAGTGTGGTGAATGCAATTTTGTGTCAGTATTTTTGAGTTATATTGATCTGATTGTATCCTAATAATCCATATATGAGGGACAACATCTCATAACCAAAATTATATTCAACAATCATGTCAAGTTTGGGTAGAATAAAATCATCTTTGATACATGCCTTATTGATATCTCAAAAATTAGTATAAATGTATATACCCTATGGATTTTTACCTACTATGACTATATTTGATATCCATTTGGAGTCGTCTAGTAGTCAGATGAAGCTAGTTCCTAATAGTTTATACACTCCAAATTTACCAAAATATCAATACATAGATGCATCTTACTTAATTTGTGCTTGACTAGTTTATCATCTAGATGTACATCAAGGTGATGCACAACTAAGTTAGGGTCTAGGCCAGGCTATTAGAAGAAGCCCATGTAAAAATATCAATAAAATCCCTTAGAATGATGATAATGTAGTCATGCTCATTATTGATTAGGGGGGATTTGAGATAAATAATTTTGGGATCTTTATAAGTTCCTAGGTTCACTTTAGTGGTGTTTTATATGAGGAACATAGAACTATCCTCCAAAATAGTGGGTAGTGTCTGATCATGATCATTTTATTCCACTTTAGCTTCTAGTTATTCCTCCCAAATATCTAGATAATGGGATGAATCTAAATCTTTTGATTTAGTTAGTGTTCAACTAGAAAATATCTTAAGAAAATATAGAGCAAGGTGCTCAGAGACTTTATGTTGTTCAGATGTGATACTAGCACTATCTATAGAGCTAAGACTTAGTAGACATTGTGCTTCCTTTGGAGATGAGAAAACTTCCCCATCAAAGAGCACCTAAAATAGGTTTTCACTCAAGGGTTTATCTTTTTATTTACTTTTTCCCTAATCAATGAGTGCCTCAAAGAGGTTTTCACTTAAATATATTGATGTTTTATCTTTTGTGTGACCAAGAAAGTTTTCTTTCTCTCTAAATTAGGAGGAAGAGTCGAAATAGAAGTTAAATACTAATTTTTGATTTCCAATTGGCAATCCATCTCTGAGGCCCATGTACTTGGTAAAAAATTCCTCATTTTGAAATTTGTCAAGGGGTATAACATACTTTTTTTGGTCCCAATCAAAGAGGTTGTAGATAGTAAAAAATCAAAGGGGATAATGGTATGTGATAGTCATAATAGAATTAGATTCAAATAGGTTAGTGTCATCAAGATCAATATAAATTCTATAATCGGCTATTGCATCACTACTAAGAATCTCATTACTAGTCAATTCAAAAGAATCACTATCAAAATACATGAGGTCACCCTCAAGTGATATAAGTCTGAGGCCTCAACTCATATTAGGCTTACTAGATGATAATGGTTCTAGGATTCCTTCCTATCATGGTCCTTAGCCTTTACTTGTATGTCCAAGTTGTCCATAATCTGATTAGGGATATGGTACTTATGATTTTGAAAATAATTAACAAGGCTATTAGAATATAACCAATATCCTTCAATAAAATCTCTATGAATGCCAAAATGTAGAGTAATATTACAAGATGTGTTATTCCATATGTTATTCAAGAAAACATCTATAAAGAAGCATATAAAAACTAAAAAATCAAGATTAATCTCTCAAGGGGTGTTGCAAGTGAATTATAATAAATTTTTAAGAAAAGAATACCATCAAACCTTCTAAATAACATCCCTCCTTCCAAGAGTGTCCAAAAAAACATGTTTTAACCCATATTTAGTGATTCAAGTATGTGTCAATGATGAGTATCATGATCCTCCATCACTTCCTATGGAACCAATGGATTAAGCTCACAAGATTTGTCAATTTGTGTAAATAGGTGAATCATTTATGTAAAAATTTATGCATAATAAGCTTTGTATATCTAAATCTTGAAAATGGTGCTCTTGGCTCACTTATTTATAGCTTTTCAATATTGTTCAAAGTCAACCATGACCATCTATATTGAGATCAATATATGTGGCCATGGATTAATTCAATTTTGGAGGGACAAGTCATAAATATACCCATTAATATTTGGAAGAATGGGGAATTAATGAGGCATGGAATGGATTAATTCTAATATTTATTATATTAATGTCCTATAGATCTCCTTGATGACATCCCATTGATGATGTCATGAGATGATGCAATATTGAAAAATAAATTTTAAATAAATAGATTTTTAACAAATTTCATGGAATTTTCACTTGGACTCTTGATTTGGTTTAATTTGCATAATTTGCTTTGATTAGTTTTCTAAAATTCTTTATAAATGTGTTGTATGCTTAATCAACCTAGTAAAAAAAATTATTTTACCGAGTCATAATTTTATAAGAGTAGAATCAAAACAAAGTATCAATTGCATACAAAATAATACCCTAATTAGGGTATTATGGATGTAAAATAACACATGTACATAATGTATGCTATCGAATTATAAGAATTTGATGATCCAGAGTTTCATTTTGTGTGGTCACAATTTGACTCAAATTTATTTAAAAAAATATAATTATTATCACATAAAATGCATGTCCCATTCAGTGATACATTAGCCTAAATCAACACATGTACATGCCAATTTCAAATAATTTAGCACATTTTATTGATTTTGCTTTAGATTGTGCATTGTCTTATGATATTTATTAGATTAAAAATTACATAAAAATAGTGATAATAATTAGATGTCTAAATTATGAACAACAACGTATAGAGGACAAGGATGAATCTTTCCTTAGGTTAATTAAATCAGGTGCTAGATTATCACTATATTTTGATGAAATAATTGCATATGCTTGTTTGAGTAGAGGAAAAACAAATGGAGAAATGTCTTACTTGTGTTACAAAATCCAATTTTACTTCCTCTAGTAAATGTAAAGAATAACTTGTAGAGTCCTCCATAACTGATCAAGATCTTACTACCAAGATCCATAAAATTAGTCAATGGTACGTTGACCAACTTGTTATAGACCTGACAATTTATTTAGCTATAACTTCAATTTAAATACCACTTTTAAGGATAAATAATAAATGATGGAGAAAATTCAACACGATTTAGTCGATCCTATATCTATGATAGACCTTGAGGCTTTTCTTAACCATACAAAATCTATAGATGCTTCACAACATGTTTCACCTGATATGAAGCATACTTTATTCAACCATCAAGAGACTCTTACCCCTTCACAATAGAAAATAACTAAGGATTAATCATAGATTTGGGGTTTTTTATAAAACACTTTGTCAAGTTCATCTCAACTAGAACAAGTTCCCCTTACAAACTAGTAATGTCAATGCCCTTTGGTGAACTAAGAATAGATACCCTAAAATAAATAGATTACCTAGAACTCATAGAAACATATTTCAAGGATACAATATCAAGAACCTATAAATCAATGTTAGACTTACTCAAATCAAAGGGTAAGCCAAAACCAAAATTCTAGCCAAAGGGTTCATATCCCTAATAGAACCACACAGGGGGGTATATTCCTACCCAAAAAAATTATATTCCACCAATGAATGCACTAAACATGAAAGAGTGGAATTTAATGAAAGAAATAGTTTCAAGGCTTGAGATAGGAAACCAAATTAAGAAACATAAGTTTGATGAGATATGCCCTTATCCATTTGAGTTAAGTATTTTTGAAGTCCCCTTTTCACCTCATTTTGGGGCACCTAAGTTTGATAAATATAAAGGGAAGGGTGACCCATGAGAACACATTCAAGCCTTTTTAATATCATGCTAATAGGTATCCTACATTAGTATTTATTTTCTCTACTTATTTCCATGTAGTTTGGCTGGACAAGCTCTAGATTGGCTCCTCAAATTGCCTAAGGGATTAATGACATAGATTAGAATGAGCTATTAGAGAAATTTGTCAACCATTTATATGATAAAATTGAACATGAGTTAATAGTTGTTGACTTATACAAGGTAAAACAAATATATGGAAAAACCTTCGTAGCATACCTATAGTGGTTGAGATTATTAGATGTTCATTTTCAATGTAATCTACTAGACAAGTAGTTAGTCAATATATTTACACAAAATATACACCCTAGAGTATCTCACATTTTAATACTCATGTGTGCCAACAAATTTAAGGAAATTATTGAGAAATGAGTGTAAATTTAAAAGTCAATTATTACTAGAGGCCTTTCAAAAAATTATTATCAAGGTCAAACATCTAACCAAACCCAACCACCTATTCAAGCTACCACTGTAGAGAAATCTAAGGTTTTCAATAAGAATAATAACATCATGGTAAATAGAGTGATAGAATCAAGGCATATTCAAATAGTGCAGGATCTACCATCTCCAAATGTACAACCCAATCCACCAACCACTTTGAAAATAAAACCTTCATGTAGAGGGTTTAATAAATATATACCATTCAACAAATTGGGAGAACCTACTAAGGTAGTATTCCAAAAGCTAGTGGAAACTAATTTGATTTTATGGCCTATACCTAAAAACTATTTATAGAAGATAAACCTAAACCTGATTATAATTAGGAAGATGCATTTTGAAATTTATAGCATGTTATTGACCATGTCATTTATTGATATGTATAATTAACACATCTTATTGAGGACTTAATTGAAAGTGGTAAAATTAAAGTAAAACAAATAATGCAAAACACTAATTAGGATATGGGCATCTACAAAGACCCATTTCCCAAACATAATAAAAAATAAAAAATGAATAATCAAAATTATGTTCAAGGCTAATTTCGTCAAGGACAAGGCTAAAAACCTAATCATCATAATCATAATCAAGATCATAATCAAACTAACAACCTAGGTTACAACTTCATGTCATATGATTATAACAACACCATGGGACATATTCATGGTAATCACATTACCACTATCACAATCAGAACTCATGAATTATATAACACTTCTCAAATTGTTGGTCTACTTATTTTAGGGATGATATCCTCTTCTTCAAGTAATGCTACACCAGGTTCAAACAATCCTATTGCTCCTTAATTTTTGTGGGTTAATATTTATAAAATGCTACCCCCTTATTATAATTTTAATTAATCCTTGCTAACTCAAAATTATTCAATCAAAAATAGACTCTCATGAGTTACTATTCAAAGCCCTTTGTTTTATTCTACTATTGAGCCAACATTGAACCCTATACCTTTTACTTCTTCTAATTATAATGACTCCTTGTTGACTCAACATTATGAAATTATACCTAGACATTATTGAGTCACCCTCTAAGGTCCTTTCCCTTCTTCCAAAGCTAAACCAAATCTAAACATGGCACTTTTTGATCCTAAACTAAATAATTTACCATCCAAGGCCAAACCCTCTTGTACTTCCATTAAGAAGACATATAATATACTTTGTTGAACATTTATGCAGATTTCCATTCTCAATCTCTTGTGTATGTTTGAATTCCACATAACTATACTAAATGACTTCATTCAATAATCAACTACTCCCAAATATATCAATCTTGACCAATTTTAGAAATTCATAAGGCATCTATGTCTAAGCCAATAACTTACTTTTAATCAAAGAGATATGTCTTCCCTTGGTTTGATCCATAATAACCCCTTGTACATTGAATTCATTGTATCCCATCATAAAATAAAGTGGGTGCTTATAGACAATGGTTCAAGTCTGAACATAGTATTTCTAAAGTTGATACAAAAATTGTTATATACCTCTAATGACGTGCAATATGAAACAATCATGATCAAGGCATATGATAATGTCAAAAGAGAGTTGTTAGGTACTATTTACTTACCAATCATTATTGGGCATATATCACATGATACCTTCTTCCTTATTGTGTAGAGAGGATTATAAATAAAGTTAGTCAAGTCCATAAATAATGAAATATGCATAAATAACTAACCAACCAAGCCTATCTATTCCTATGGGAATTACAAAGGATAACAAGAGAAAAATGAAAGAAAGCAACACCATATTACCTTCCCAAATGGATTCACCATATCCATGTGGATCAAAAACATGTTCTCCCTTGATCAAGCATCCTTGTCTTTGTCAACAATGGTAGTAAGTTCCTCCAATGCCTTAAGAACATTCCATACAACCTAGGCTCTTGATTGCAAATCACTAAACTAGCCTATCAATGAAGCTTGAAAACAAAAACCATGATCTAATGAAAAACCTTGTGGAAATAATTTAACATTATAAATTTACAATATTCAAGCTTTTGAAGATATTTGAGCATAATAACCTTACACATAAATAGCTTAAAATTCATGTCCATGGCCTCTCTATTTATATATTTTTGAGATTGGTTAGGATCAACCATGCCCATCCATCTCAAGATTGAGATGTGTGGCCATGGATAATCTTAATATTTGAAATTAAATCCATAATTATCTTCATCATAACCTTGGAAGAAGGGGCATTGAAGATGAATGGGATGCATTAACTAGGCATGGGTGACCCATAATCTTGATATTTGTGGCATTTATGGTGTAGGGATGTCTTCTCAAGAAATGATGTCACCTGATGTTGCAGTTAATAGGAATCAATTTTTAGAAATAAATATTCAACAACTCTCATGGAAAATCCACTTAATCTCTTTATTTGGATTAACTAGCCTTAAACAAGGTTAATCAACATTTGTGTAATTATTTGAAAATTGGGCCTTAATTAATCAAAATGGTCAAAAAGTCATATTATTGGGTCATAATTTGATTGGAGAGGAACTAGAAGGCATTTTTAGATGTGTTATATCTATATTCCCATTTAGGATGTTACAAACACCAAATAACAAAGGTACGTGATGTGTACCAATGATTTAGAAGAAAAGAGTGATCCAGAGCACTAAATGGCAAAATTATCATTTTGACTTGAAATGATCTAATCAAAGTTAGTTGGCCCATAAAATTCATTTCCCTATTTAGGGATACTTTGACCTAAATTAGCACTTTTAAGTGACAAATTTGAACCATTTAGGGCATTTTATGGATTTTGACCTAAAATGTGCATTTGGGTGCAATTCAAGTAAGATTGACAATTTCAACACAAATGGTGTTAAGAATTGGAAGTCTACATTTTGACCCTATTTGAGAAGGCGTAGAGAGACATTAAAGTGAAGAAATGTCTTTTCAAATAAAAGAGTTGTCAATAAGAAATTGGAATAGGCCCTTGATGCCCCCTCAATAGGACATACTATAATGGAAGAAAAGGATGGACTCTTGAAAAGAGAGAGAAAGTGAGAGATTAACCCATGGAATAGATCACATCCAAATGAACTAATGCTTGCACACGTGATTACCATAAATGATCAAAATATAATGAGAGGTATAATAGGCCCTAGAGATGGGGGAATGAGAAAGATACAGTCCATAAATGTAAGGGACACACTGTAAACGTACCAAATTTGAGAGTACAAGTTGTGTACTTACAACATTGATCAATCCCAAGACAAGTTGCACACTAAATATTACCATCGTGGGCTTTAATGTGGAGAGCTTGGAATTGGAGGAAAAGGGAGAATGTTCTAATTTAATAAGGGACGCACCACTAGAATAGGGTCTCTACAGAGAATATAATAAGAAGTACTCCAATAGAGCAGATTTGATCATGATAAAATAGTTCTACCCTAGTAGGGTGAATTTTGATCATTGACAAAGAATAAATAACGATTTTTCCCCTATAGAGATTATTTTATTTAGACATGGTTTAGATGTTGTGGCCCAGCATAAGCAATTAGCAAGCAAAATAGCTCAAGGATATAACTAAAAAGATAGCTTAAAGTGAGTGGGCACAAACATACATGTGATGGTGTAATGGCTTAGAAAGCTATATAAAACCAAGCATATGAGAATGCACAAAGTGTTGAGAGAGATGAAATTAGGAAAGGAAATAGTTGAGCTAACCTCAATAGAAATTGAGCACTACCTACATAGTTCCATGGACTCATGTTCCAACATGAACTTTAGGCTAATGTAGTTCACCCAAGTTTGGGAGAGAATGGAATGAGGAATGATGAAAAATGACAAAGAATTTATTAGACTTTCAATTTATGCAAAAATATTCACATCTAAGAATAGACAAAGAATCTTGAAATGCATGTTACCTAGAAGCCTAATTCCATATCATTATCCTAGGTGTTACAAAGTTTTCTTGAAAATTGTTCATCAAAGTTGATGTTGATGTTAAGATGTTGAGACCTGAGTAAAAAGTGATTGCTATAGAAAAATAATTTAGGCATCATAAGTATGAATAACTTATAATGATATAAGATTCCAGTTGCATTGAGCTAGTTCAAATGTAAATATCTATAACTAAGGATAATGGTGAAATAATGACCAAAACTAGAGCTACAATGATTTACATTTAAACAAAAAAGAAGAGACAAAAAAACATAAATGAACCTAAGTTGAAATCAAGATATGATCAATCAAGACTTAAGTAGGAACAAAAATGTTTAAAAAATAAAAGGTAAGAACATCTTAATGACATGAGACCAAGACATGAATAATCAAGATCCATGTGGACCATCAAGGCATTCTTGAACACAAAAGAGAAAAGTAAAATTAAATATAAAACCAAGACACCAATAAAAATCAAATAAATAAAAAGATCCAAGAATAACATAATAACATAGGATCAAGATATAAATAATTGAGATCCATATGAATTATCAAGATGTTCTGAAACATAAAAGAGATAAGCAAAAACAAACAAGGAAACACAAGACCAAGAAACACAAGACCAAGAATGGAATAAAAAGTAATAAAAAGAGAAAAAGGAGAAGAAATAAAAGGAGACATGTGAAATCATAAAAAAACGCCAAGAAAACTCAAATAAACACACACAAACAAAAAAAACCAAGTTAGTGCAGTTTAAAGACAAATGCTCATGCATGTGTGGTAGAGGTGTTACTTCCCACCACATCATAATAAAGAAAAATGAAATGATAATTATTGCCTAATTAAATAGGAAAAATGATAGAATAAATAGGGGAAGAGAAGAAAAGGAAGGTGATGGCCAAGTTGACTCTAGATGTATAAGATAAGTGGACACTGCCTACATAGTTTCATAGATGCATGTTCCAATATGAACTTCAGGCCAAATGTAGTTCTCCTAAGAAATGGGATAGAATAAAAATGATGATCATACTAGCGTGATTAATGTTATATAAGAAATGGAAGATATAACAAATAAATTAGAATGGTCTAGTAAACAAGAAGTTGATGAGATGAGAAAGAATGATCTTGCAAAATGGCAAGTGTGTGCAATAAGATGAAATGAACTAGTGTTTTTGTGCTTGTAAATGGTAAGAGTGTTCAAACTTAATAGTTGCTCACAAAATGCTGAGAGCATGGAATGGTGGAATAGGAATGTATAATTGTATAAAAACATGATACAATGTTTTTGTTCTTTTAGGGATCATGTTATAATGTTTTTGGTGTTTTTGGGATAAAATATACATAAGGTGGGATCATCTAGTCAAGGATATTCATGTCTTGAGAGTAGAGGTTCCAATAAGATAGCTATGTTCACTACAACATCCCATGCTCACAAATTAGTGAGAGAAAGGTTTTTGATAAAATAAGAAAGAGTAGCAAATACTCAAACTAAGAAGATGTGGCTATTCAATTCTCTAAAGCTACACAAGATGGTCTTAGCTAAACAAATTTTTAGAACTAATATTGAAGATGTTCATAATGTTCATGAGAAATAATAGAGATCATAATTAGTTAAGGGATAAAAAGTGTTTAAGCTTATAACATGTCCTAGACAAACAAAGAATAGGCCTATCAAAGAGAGCAATCCATAATGGGATGAAGAATGTGTTTAGATTACCAAGGATTCAAAGCCTTTACCATCAAAATGCATGAAAAGTAGACCAAGGTAGTATAAAATGTGTTCAAGGTAAGATAGAAGGGTGGGATAAAATTACATCACAAGTTACTCCCAAGTTAGGGGTATTATAGATAATGGTTCAAAGTTGTTCATGCATAGAATATCTTAAGTTATATGATGTCATGGGATTTGAAAGTTCTTCACCATTAGGTTTAGCCAGTCAGTATGCTCTTGATCTATAGTTCATTATGACAATATATGGTCCTAACCAATTGGGTTAAAACTTGCCTTTCTTTTTGGGTTCATCATTCATGTCCTTCTAGTTCTCTTTCAAAACTAAGTCACCAATCTTAAATTATTGAGGGATAATGTGTTTTTTTAGCTTCTTTATAATCTATTTTGATAGGCCTACAATTTTTCTAGGGCAGCCAAATGCTTAACATCAAGAAGTTTTAGTTCTTACAGTCATGAGGCTTTATAGTCTTCACCATCTTCAATGTGCTCTAGTGATATTCTTAATGATGGGATCTCAAGATGATAAATTAAGTGCCAAAAATAAGGGAGTAGGGAGTATCTCTAGTTGGGGTGAAATGATTGGTTCTATAAACTGAAAGGGTAGGAAAGAGTTATAAGTGCCAATTATAATCAACATCATTGAAAATATTTTTTAAGATGGCTAGAATGGTTTTATTTGATGCCTCAGATTGTCTATTTCCTTGTAGGTTATATGGAGTGGATTTCTTGTGCTTGATCTTGAAATTTTTCATAAAGAGATTTCACATGTTGGTTCACAAAGGATCCACCATGATCAGATATAATATGGGTTGGGATGCCATATCGATAGATGATATGGTAATGAATGAATTTGGCTATTTGCTTCCTAGTAACATAAGTAAGAGGAATGGTCTCAATCCACTTGGTAAAGTACTTAGTTGCAGTCAAAATGTGCTTATGGCCATCTGAAGATGTTGGGTTAATTTTACTAATGAGATCAAGACCCCATGTTGAGAAAGACCATGGTGTTGTAATCAACTGTAATGGTAAGGAAGGTGCATGTATCAAGTTACCATACTGATGATAAGGAACACACTTATTTACATAATTACAAGCATCTATCTCCATTTTGGGCCAATAATAACTTTTAATAAGAAGTTTCTTTCCTAGGGCTACACCATTGGTATGTGCCCCACACATTCCATTATGGACCTCCTTTAGTGATAGCTTGGATTCTCCCAAAGATAAACAATGAAGAAGCATTCCATCATAGCCTTTATGGTAAATCATGTTTCCAAGGAGGATATAATGTGTTAAGCAATGAATGAATAGTTTTTTTTTGGTTGTTGGAAAGGTTGGTAGAAAATACATGGCTATGGAAACAGTTATAAAAATCTTGGTAACATAGTAACTCAGGGAGGGATTAGGATTAGAAATAGTGCATATCCTCTTTAAATCTAATATAATATGTGCTAGATGAAGAATATTTTCAATCAAGAATTAATACTCTTTAGCATTGTCATGCATTTGAATCAAGGAACTAATTGTTGTCATGGCATCAGTAGATGTATTGTTGACTCACAAAACTTGCTCAAACTATAGAGATTTAAAATATGTTTCAATGTTATTGATAATTTTATTGTAAGGAACAAGATTATCATATATTATTTAATACTAATTAGTTATCTAATTTATGACTAGATATGAATCTCCATAGACCTTTAAGATTTGAATATCCCACTGTATGGTAGGATGGATCCTTGTAACTAATGCCTCATATTCAGCCATATTGTTTGTACACTGAAATTGTATATGTAATACTTTGGTGATCAAATCCCACTATGGCATGATCAACAATATGCCAGCTCCAAACCCTCAAGATGTGAAGGATCTATCAAAATAGAGTGTCCATTATTTAGGTTCTTGTGATGCTTGTTCTATCATCATGATAGAATCATCTGGAAGGTCAAAGTTGAGAGGTTGAATGGCTGTAATAGGAACTTCTACAAGTTGGTCCACAAGAACCTATCCTTTGATTGCCTTTTGATTTTGGTAGTCCATATCAAACTAACTAAGGAGCATAATCCATTTAACCATGTATCCTTAAAGAAATATTTTAGATAAGAGAAAATTGAGAGGATCTACCTTGGTGATAATAATAGTTTTTTATTTAACATATAATGTCATAATTTCTGAGTGGAAAACACCATAGCTAAGCATGCCTTCTCAATAGCCATATAATTATGTTCATAGGCTGCTAATGTGTGGCTTAAATACTAAACTACATGTTCCTTATCATGATCATCATGCTGAGCCAAAAGTGCCCCCAGTGCATGTCCTATGGTTGATATATAAAGAAGTAGTGGATTTCCTTGTGTTGGAGGTTGTAAGATTGGTGGATTGGATAATTATGTTTTAAGCTTTGTAAATTCTATCTGACAATATTCATCCCACTAAAATTTTACCCCTTTCTTTAAGAGATGGATAAATGTGTAGAACTTATCTGCCATTTGAGAAATGAACTTGCATATAGACTGGATCTTGTCTTGTAGACCTTACAACTATTTAAGATTGTTTGGTGGAGGCATTTCCATAATAGCAGTGACCTTTGTAGGGTTGAATTCAATCCCTCGTTGTGATACAATGAACCCTATAAATTTTCCTAATGTGAATCCAAAGATACATTTCTTAGGATTCAAGTAGACTTTATATACACAAAGCCTCTCAAATATTCTTTGTAGAATGTCAGGGTGTCTAGCTTTTATTCTTGATTTTTCTAGTATATCATCAACATAGTCTTTGACAATGTCATGCATCATGTCATGGAAGATGACAGTCATTACATGCTAATATTTGGCTCTAGCATTTTTAAAACCAAATGGCATGACTTGGTAACAGAATGTTCCCCATGGAGTGGTGAACATGGTCTTATGTTAATCTTTAGGGGTTATCTTGATCTAATTGTAACTAAAAAATACATCCATTAAGGATAGATTCTCATACCCAAAAATTGAGTCAACAATCATGTCAATGTTGGGCAGAGGAAAATCATCTTTGGGGCATGATTTTTTGATATCATGAAAATAATTAAAAACACATATTCTTGGGGTCTTTTTACTTACTATAACTATGTTAGAAGTCCATTCAGAGTAGTCCAGTGGTCTGATAAAATTGGATCCTCAAAAATTTTATAACTCAACCTTAACCAAAAGGGTGATGCATGGATGCATCTTTCTCAACTTTTTCTTCATTAGTTTAGCCTCAAGGTGACTAAAAATATGATTCACAATAAAATATATATCTAGGCCTAGCATATTAGAATGTGTCCATCCAAAGATGTTTATATAATCCTTAAGAATGGATATAATATGTCCATGTTTTACTTTAGTAAGGGAAGCTCCAAGATAAACAATTTTAGGATCCTCATGGGTTCCCAAATTCAATTCTATTATGCTCTCCATAAGGAGTGTAGATTTGGTTTCTAAAATTATAGGTAATGTATGGTCATGCTCATCTTTTTCTACTATATATTCTTGTTGTTCCTCCCAAAGATCTGGATAATATGAAGAATCAAAATATGCCCTCTTAGGTAAAGGCCAATTGGAAAAAAACCTCTAGAAACTCAAGAACAAAATGCTCAAATATTTGATGTTGTTCCAAAGAGATGTTTTTACTAGCTATAGAACTTGGGCTATATGGACTTTCTACGTCCTAAGGGGATGAGAAAACTTTCCTGCCTGGGAGCACCTAAAATAGGTTTTCACTCAAAGGCTTAATTTTTAATTTACTTTCTCCATAATCAACAAGTGCCTCAAAGAGGTTTTCACCTAAATATCTATATTTTTGTTCTTTATTATGACCAAGAAAGTTTGCCTACTCTCCAAAGTAGGCATAATAATTTAATAAAAAATCAAAACCTTACTTATGATCCCCAATGGGGAATGCATCTTGTAGGCCCATGTATTTTGCAATTGATTCTTCATTTTAAAACTCATCAAGGCATATAACCTTATTTTTTTAATCCCAATTTATGTGTTCAAGATGGCAAAGTCATAGGTTATAGTAAGGTTTTTCTTTAGGATGGGAAACACCAATTGTAAATATATAATGTCTTGCTTTAGGAAGTGAAGCACCATTAGGATAGGTTTTTGCTTCAAAATGGGAAGCTCCAATAGGATGGACTTTTGCTTCAATATGGGAAGCTCCAATAGGTTTTATGGTCAATATGGCATTTAAATCAAACAAATTTGAATCAGCAAGCTCATCAAAAAGGATATAATGGGACATTATGTCATTGCTAGGAGTCTCATTACTAGTCACTTCAAAAGAGTCACTAGCAATTTTATGAGGTCAACCTTTAGTGGTTTAAATCTTAGACCATGATTCTAATTGACAACTCCAACTAATAAGGGTTCTAAAATTCCTTACACTTGTGGGCCAAGGCCTTTCCCTGTATAGTCAATATGATCTATTATCCTATTAGGGATAAAATACTTTGGATTCTAAAAATAATTGATGAGTCCTTTAGAGTATAACCAATCTCCCTTGGTAAAAGCCTCTCGATCTTTGTTTGGTATAATTGTAGGTACATAAAACATAAGAGGTTTTAGTTGTTTCTTATTTGGTTGCCAAATCTGATCGGGTATACTATGAGTTTAGGATGTTTTAGGCTTACCAAATGTTTTAGGGGACTTTGGTAATTTTACAAAATAGAGGATGTCCTTTAAATGGTAAGTGGAAATGCCTATGTCTTTAATAATAACTTGTTTACATAGAACTGTAGGAAATGGATCAATTGAAGTAGAGGCTAGATCACCAAGGTCTATTTAATTAGATGGAGATAGTTGAAAAATGATGGCTTTGTTATTATTTGCAATGGATTTAGAACCTGGGTAATAGTTATAATTATGAAACTTTGCTTCAAGATGTTTGTAGTATTAGTATGGCTATTGATCAACAAGAATATTAGCCTTGACCCCATCATGGGGAAACTTAAGGCATTGGTGAAGAGTAGATGGTACTACCTGTACTTCATGGATCAAAGGATGACCATGAAGTATGTTATAAGGAATCTCAATATACATAATATGGAATAATGTATGATGATAAATAAACCTAACCAATATTGGCAACCAAATTATACTCAATGACTCCCTCTCAACATTGTTGTAAGCCTTGATTGTAATAATCTCTGGCTGAATGTCTTTCTCCATGTAACCCAATCATCACACCAATTTAAGGGATATGATGTTTAGCCCTAAACCATTATCTATAAGGACCTGCTTGATCTTGTGATCCATAATTATTATCTTAATGTATAGTGGGTTATTATGGTTTGGGCTAAGGGTGGACATGTGCTTTTGATCAAATGTAATTTTCCAAAATGAAGACAAATATCCAACTAGGTTTTGGAACTAATGAAGGTTTATATCATTAGGCATAATCTACTTTTTGAAAATTTTGTTGAAGATGGTTCTATGGTCATCAGATATCTATAAGATTTCTAATATGGAAATTTGTGTAGGGGTTTTATCTAATTAATCTGTTAGACTATAAGGCCTTTGAACTATGGACTGAACTAATTTAGTCTTCGTTAGGAAAATATTTGGCTTTGGAACCATTGGAATAATTTTCTCATTAGGTTTATGGAAATAAGTGGATGAAGGGCCTTGGATGGTAACTCATGGGTGTCTAGTTGTAACTGCACAACCTAGAGGTGCCAAAGAGTCATTATAATTATAAGAGGAAAGCAAATGGCCTTGGATGGTGATTCATAGGGGATTAACTATATTTTTATAATTTTGGGTTAGTGAGGAGCCTTTATAACAAAGGTATTATTATTTAGGAATAGTAACCCATGAAAATAGAGTAGCAGCATGATGATGCAAACCCAACATGGTATTACTAGGGGGAGAGGGTACTAACCCTATAATGATGGGTCTCATGTTGCAAAGAACATGAGATTGGCCATGTGGCATCATAGTAACAATGATAATGTGGGTTGTAGAAATGCATCCCACAATGTTATTATATTTGTTAGGTACATTATTATAAGCCACATTTTTAGTGTGGATATTATGATTTTGATTATGCTCATTATGATTATGACCTTGTTATTGGCTTTGATTCTACCTCTATCCTTGATTGTGACCATTTTGATTGTTTATTAGTGGTGTTGGATCATGTCAAGGGAAGGGGTCTTTGTAGATTCCCATATCCTAATTTGTGTCTTGATTAGGGGCCAGATTAATTTCTATCTCACCATTTTCAATAAAGTCATCAATAATATGTCACAATTGAATGCAATGATATGCACCATGACCAACAACATGATGAAAGTTACACCATTCATTCTCTTTGTACTAGTCTAGTTTTGGTTGATCTTGAGTAAATGGCCTTGATAATGGTCATATAATTAAATTAGCTACAATGAGATTTTGTAACACTTTTTCAACCAATTATCCTAACTTGCTAAAGACTCTAATTTTTTTGTGAAACGTCCTTTGTGGAGGTTGTCTTTACAAAGTAGGTAGTGGATTTGATGGAGTTAATTATACATTCGGAGGAGGCATAGCCTGTACCATTTGTACATGTCTTGTTTTTATCACACCATTTCTAACCATGTTCTTATTTTTTTGAAATCCCTTAGACTTATTCTACATGACTATTTGAGGAGTTAGTGATTTTGTCCAATTAGATGCTTGACCTTGCATAAAGATCTTAATAAGGCCCATAGAAATAAGAGCCTTCTCAATCTACACTCCTTTGTCAATAATTTCTTCAAATGAGTTAGAACAAGGTAATCATAAATTATGTACAACTTCAAGATTCAAATTATGTGCAGAGATATTAGCTAATTGTTTGTCTAGTAAATTGTGTTGAAAGCAGCCTGCCAATGCTCTCCACCTTTGTAGATATGCAACAAAACTTTCATCATCACACTATTTATATTTTCATAAGTCAAAATTGGTTAATTCATGTTCTATGTTATATGAGAAATGGTTAAAAAACTTTTTGGATAATTCATTCCAATCTGCAATTGATCCCTTAGGTAGTTCAAGTATCCAATCAAGATCTTGTCCCACTAAACTTCACAAAAATAGTCATAATAAGTAATCACTACTATAATAAACCTATTTACACAAGATGAAGAGCACTTGTATGTGTTCATATAGATCTCCTTTTCCTTTATACTTGTCAAATTTGGGTGCCTCAAAATGATGTGGAAAGGGGTTTTGGAGAATAGATAAATCAAATGAATATGGGCAGATCTCATTGAATTTGTACTTTTTGACTCTATTATTCATCTCAAATCTTTGGAAAATGTCATTCATAGAGTTCCATTCTTGCATGTTTGGTGCATTTGTGGATTGGGTAAGATGCTATTGGGGTGGCATATGCCCCTAGTTTTGTTGTTCTTGGGGTGGAATGTGCCCCTAATTTTGTTGATATTGGGATGGAAAGTGCCCTTGGTTTTGTTGTTGTTAGGGTGGAATGTACCCCTAGTTTTTATGTTGCTGGGGTGGAATTTGCCTCTAGTTTTATTTCTATTAGGGTGGAATGTGCCCCTGGTTTTGTTGTTATTGGGGTGGAATGTGCCCCTAGTTTTGTTGTTGTTGGGGTGGAATGTGCCTTTAGTTTTGTGTGGATCTATAGGGAGTGTATACCTTTTGATCCATGATTTGGTTCTAATTTTATTCTTGAGTTGAGAACATAGGCCATTCATTCTTGGATTGTAAAACATTCCTTGAATTTGGTTATTTTGTACTTTGTTGATTTTGGAAATTTCTATATTTATTTACCAATCTTTGGATTGGTTAAAAAGAACTAGACAAATTATCTTGAGGGATTTCCTCAATTTGAACTGAATGTTTGGGTTTATGTGTTTGTAAAGTAACAAGAGGTTCTTGATGGTTGAAGAATATATGTTTTGTATCAAATAAAACACTTTATAAGGTCTCTTATGACTTTAACTATTTATTTATATTACCTTAATCTACTATGGTAATGCCCTCATCTAATACTTGTTGCATACTTTCAACCATATCTCTATGTTATTTCAAAGCATTATTGTGAATTGAATTGGAAACTAGGGAGTTAGTTAAGTCTGTGACAAATTGATCTACATATCATTGACTTATTATCTTGATCTTAACTAGAAGATCTAAATTTGTGCATTTTGACTATGTTTGTATTTCCTTTCCTTTGTTAGAGGAAGAAGGTATGTTCATTTGTGTAAAAGCTTGCTATTTCCATCATTATTCTCCTTCTCTAACTAAGGTATGAAATTATTTTGTAGGAAAATCAAAATGTAGTCTAGCACCTGAATCTATCAATATAAGAAGTGCTTCATCCTGATCTTCTTGGGGTTGATATCCATTGTAATCATCTTCAGATCCTATTATTGTGGGGATATGTTATCATAAACATCATAAAATTACTCACCTTCATAACTAAGATGATAAGAGGACCCACTACAAGTGAACCTTTGAGTAATGCCTAAAAATAGCCGCTCTATGTGTTTGACTAACTTTTGACCAATGTTTGATAACCAATCAAAGTATGCTTTGGATCTCTTTTAAAACAATAATAAAGGTACTAGTGAGGTTATAAGGGAGGTTGGTTTGAAACCACACACAATTTAAAATATTTGGTTCATGAGTTTACTCAACCTTTGGTAAAGTTGAAATTGTATAGATTAGAAGAGAGTAAGGTAACTCAAAGACCTAAGGTGAAAACTAGTACACCAAAGACTAGATCATTGTGATACACCCACACCATAAAATCTAGCTTCAACTTTGAAAAGTTGACCCTAGAATTTTAGAGTAAATCTCTCCATATTATGAAGAAGACAAAATTAACTAAGCAACTCAAGATTTAAAAACATACACAAATCACTAGGTATAAAGCTATGACCGAATATGCAACACAACATCACCACATGATTCTAGTTGGATAAAATATGTTCTAAGACCCAAAGCATGAGTGATACACAATATGAATTGAGTCTACCAAGATGATAATGTGATTTTGAGTCTTAATAAATGACCTTCAATCCAAATGGAAAATTAAACCAAAGTTAAAACAAGATTAGTGCACAAATGCAAACCCACTTTGATGCAGCAACCCATAGAACTCAAAAAGGTTCAATTTCAAATGTGGATTATAAATTAAGGATTTAAACAAATTGGGTCAAATATCTATACTCAATTGGGAAGCATGAGTGTGCCAAAGTAGATGACATGACACAAAGCTTTTGATAACAATTTGAACAAGGAAAAGATGAATTTTTCATTTGGACAATGTAATGCCTCCCTTGATCAAGAAAATTGAGGATAATGTGATTTGGTTAAGTTCATTGAGTTAACAAGTACTTTTAGACACAAATAAAGAGCAAGTAAGCTAATGAAAAAAAAAAAACATCTTAAGTCTAAACTGATAAGGTATGGCAAAGTGGGGTCTACTAAACTAGAAAGGTTTCGATCATTCTAGGGGAATCAATTACACAATGACTTTCACATAAAATGATGCAAAATACAAGCACATAAATTAGGTGACCATGGAATTGGCTAGTTGTAAAAAGGTCTAATCCTTTTTACAACCACTACATCCTACTATTTGCTTAGTGTAGTGGGATGTCCAAATGTAGATATGTCCCATGTGAAACTCCAAAGGAGTCAAATGAAGTCAATTTTAGGATGTGAAACCCTAAGTTAAAGCTTCCCTAAAAAACTCATGGGAGGTAATGGCATCCCCCTCGCAAGCCAAGTTTGCATGAAAATAAAGAAAACATAAAATAGAAAGACTTTGGGGTGATTTTCAAGATGACTCAAACTTTGATGAGTTTTTGGGGAGTGATTTAGATGACTTTCTTTCTAAGCCTTGGACTAGGCTATTTACAATAGGAATGGTGCTTTTCATTCCAAAGGCTCCCTGTAGGAGACAAATGAAAGAGCGAACATGTAACATTCCTCTTTTTGCCAAAAAAAACCTAAGTAAACAACTATTGCAAATACAAATTGACAAGTGTGTTCAATTTTAAACACAAATGAAATGTTTATTGGTGTTCATTTGACCCCTTGGTCTTAGTTTCAAACTTTGAAAACATTCACCAAAACATCTAAATTCTTTGTTAAATAGCCAAAACAAAGTTCCTAATTAATTTTTAAGCATGCAAGAGGTGATTTAAACATGTTTTTAACAAAGCAAAAGCTTGTTCCTACAACAAAAATGTTAGCATGTCCTTTAGCTTTGAAGCTCTTTTTAGCTTGAAATAATGAACTTTGAAAAAGTAGCTCTCAAGTCTATGTTTTTGGAAAAAACACAATGATTGATGTCAGTTATTACAACCAATGAGGTTACTTTGGCTAACCAGGACCTAACCAATGTAAGTTTTAATAATCGACATCATTTAAGCCAAGTAATTGATGTCAATATCACTTGCTAATGTCAGTTATTGTGTAAGACTATGGCAAACAAAAACAATAAAATAAAGTTAGAAAATGAATGTGCATGAGTTTTAAGGGTCCAAATGGATATTTTAGAGTTGTAAAGAGATTTTATTTAGGTGTGAGATGCATCTTGTCCCATCGAGCATGCCAAGATGTAGAAAAGATTACAAATCAAGTTAGTCAAGCATTAGTCCATAAATAATGAAACATGCATAAATAACTAACAAACTAAGCCTATCTATTCCTATGGGAATTATAAAGGATAGCAAGAAACAAAGGAAAGAAAGAAACACCATATTACCTTCCCAAATGGATTCACCATACCCATGTGGCTCAAAAACATTTTCTCCCTTGATCAAGCATCAATGTCTTTTTCAACAATGGTGGTAAGCTCCTCCAATTCCTCAAGAACACTCCATAAAACTTAGGCTCTTGATTGCAAATCACTAAACTAACCTATAAATGAAGCTTGAAAACAAAAACTATGATCAAATTTAAAACCTTGAGGAAATAATTTAACATTATAACTTTGAAATATTCAATATTTTGAAGATACTTGAGCATAATAATCTCACACCAAAATAGCTTAAAATTCATGTCCATGGCCTCTCTATTTATAGATTGAGATTGGTCAAGATCAACCATGACCTTCCATCTCAAGATTGAGATGTGTTACCATGGATAATCCTAATATTTGGAATTAAATCAATAATTATGTTCATCATGACCTTGGAATAAGGGTCATTAAAGAGGCATGGGAGTCATTAACTAGGCATGGGTGACCCATAATCCTGATATTTGTGGCATTTATGGCCTGGGGATGTCTTCTCAAGAAATGATGTACCTGATGATGCAGTTAATAGGAATCAATTTTTAAAAAGAAATATTCAACAAATCTCATGGAAAATACACTTAATATCTTGATTTGGATTAATTAGCCTTAAATAAAGTTAATAAACATTTGTGTAATTATTCGAAAATTGGTCCTCAATTAATTAAAATGGTCAGAAAGTCATATTATTGGTCATAATTTGACTAGAGAGGAACTGACATGTGATGTTAGATGCATTGGAGTTGTATTCCCATTTAGGATGTTGCTAACACCAAATAACAAATGTATGTGAGGTGTACCAATTATTTAGAAGAAAAATGTGATCTAGAGCGCTAAATGGCAAAATTGTCATTTTGACTCGAAATGATTTGATCAAAGTTAGCTGGCCCATAAAATGCATTTCTCTATTTAGGGATACTTTGACCTAAATTGGCACTTTTAAGTGACAATTTCTAACCATTTAGGGCATTTTATGGATTTTGACCTAAAATGTACATTTGAGTGCCATTCAAGTAAGATTGACAATTTCAACACAAATGGTGTTAGGAATTGGATGTCTACACATTGAGTTGCCTTATAATGTACTTATTAGACATCCTTAGATCCATGAAGTACATTTTGTCCCTTATACCTTGCACTAGTACCTTAGGTTCCCCCATTCAAGAAATGAAGTCACCATTTATGATGATCTTCAACCATACTAATATTGTAAACACATAGAGGCTGAATACTACAATTATAACTATTATTATTACTCTAAATTTGTAGACAAGAAGAATAAATTAATAGTTTTTAAACCACCCAAATCTAATTATATCTACCCTAGTGATATTTTTCCACTTCGATCGATCCATTCCCCATAACATTCACAAATCAGCTCATTATTGAGGACACTAGAATTTACATGTACCATTTAATAGATGCATTTCATATTGGAAAATTTTCCAAATTTTCTAAATCCTATGGCATACTTGAACCTTCTAAGAGCCTTTGTAGGACCAACATGATTTGCCAAAAGAAGAATACGCAAAAACCACCAGTGGTATTTTTACCATCAACTTTATTAAATCAAGATGGAGAATCCTTTACTGAGGGATATTGGCTATATAATGACAACATTACCACATTTTTTATAATACTAAGTAACCTATCCCTAATTGCATTATGGATAGTTTAGATTATGAAAGAAAAGGTCTAGGTCCATGAGAGCAAGGTATTCTGTAATTTTTATTAGTTGGTAAACCTATTATGAATCAAGATCTTGGATTTATACTACTTGGGGGTAAATTCATGTATTTTGATAGTGATTTCTCTTTATCCACTAATGAGGAAAATGCCATAAATCACATAGTGTCCCAATATAGTTCTTATGATGAGCTAGCCAACACTAATTTATTTTACTCTAGTTCTATTATGACTATCATATCCCCTTATCCAATTACCCTTTACCATTCTTACCTCACTAATTTTGACTAGTAAGATTTTATTATACCTCTAAATGAATTTTAGAATGAAGAGTCTATTGTCAAATATATGGGCCTCAAAGATGGATTGCCAATTGGTGATCACAAATAAGTATTTGACTTCTCCTTGGACCCTACTACCTACTTTAGAGAGCAAATAAAGTTTCTTGGTCATAATAAATATAAAATGTTGAGATCTTCTAGTGAAAACCTCATTGACGTGATCATTGATCAGATAAGAGTAAATAAAAATACAATCCCTTGAGTTAAAACCTATTTCAAGCACTCTTAGATGAGGAAGTTTGCTTACCTTCAAAAGAAGCATAATGTCTATCAAGTCTAAGCCCTATAGTCAGTGCCAGTATCACCTCTAAATAACATAAATTATTTGAGCATCTTGTTCTCAACTTTGCTAAGATATTTTACAATTGGCCATTTCTTGAACTATAAAATTCATATTACTCTCACTATCTTGAGATTTGGAGTTCATAAGCAAAATCTAAAGCATAATAAGAGAATTAGGGCCAAACATTGCCCACTATTTTAGGGGATAGTTCTACACTCCTTGTATAAAATACCATTAAAATGAACATAATAACCTATGATGATCCCAATATTGTCTATCTAGGAGCATCCCTTATCAATGAAGAGAGTCACTACATTGTCACTATTTTGAGGGATTTTATTGATAACTTCACCTGGGCTTATTTAGACATGCTAGGCGTAGACCCTCCTTTGGTTGTGAATCACCTTGTTATACATCTAGATGCTAAATCAATCAATAAAAAATTAATAAATATGTACCCATGCATTTTTATTTTAGTAAAGAAGCGGATAGAAAATATATTGGGAGCTAGCTTCATCAAACCACTAGACTATTCTGAATGTATATCAAATGTAGTTCTAGTGAGAAAAAGGATAGATGACATATGCATTTGAACTAATTTTTGAGAAATCAACAAAGAATGTCCTAAAGATGATTTCCATCTACCCAACATCAAAATAATTATTGACTTAAATACTAGGTATTATTTGCTTTCCCTCATGGATGGCTTCTTAGGATATAATCAAATAAAAATAGCTCTAGAGTACCAGCACAAGACTACATTCACCATACCATGGGGAACATTTTGTTACCAATTCATGCCTTTTGGCTTGAAGAATTATAGTGCCAGTTATCAACATGATATGATTATCATATTCCATAACATAATGCATGATATTGTTGAGGACTATGTTGATTATATTATATAAAAATCAAGAACATGTGTCAAACATCCTGAAGTTCTATGAAGGATCTTTGAGAGACTCCACAAGTAAAAGGTTCATCTAAATTATAATAAGTGGATCTTTGGCATCACTTAGGGAAAATTTATAGGATTAATTGTATCGTAAAGAGGGATTTATGTGGATCCTTCTAAAATCAAGGCTATCATGTAAATTCCTCCACCTTTTAATCTAAAATATCTCTATACCCTATAGGGTAAAATTCAATCTATTTGTATATTTAAATCACAATTAGTAGACAAGTTTCACCATTTCATGCACGTATTGAATAAGGGTCTCATTTTAAAATGGGATATTGATTTCAACAATAATTTAAGGAACTCAAAACATACTTGGATAACTTCCTAGTTTTGAGACCTCCAACACCTAGATAAACATTGTTTCTTTACATCTCAACCATAAAACATGCACTAGGGGCACTATTGGCCCAACATGATGAACAAGGAAAGGAATATGTAATATATTATCTAATTAGAACACTTGTAGAATATGAGAATAATTCTACACCTATAGATAAGGCTTTTTGGTCAATGGTGTTTGCTTCCCTAAATTTGCAACACTACATTCTAAATAATGAAACTATTGTTATTGCTAAATTAGACTCTCTCAAATATTTAGTATAAAAATAAAATTTTATAGGATGTATGGCTAAATGGGTCATGATATTGAGTGAATTTGATGTTGAGAACCAAAATTAAAAAGTTATTGAGGGGCAGGTTATTTCAAATCAACTTGTTGAAGATTTTATTATAGATACTCAACCACTCACATTTGATTTTACAGATGGTTATATCATGGTGATAAAATAAGTGGATCATCAACTTGAACAATGGAAGTTATACTTTGATGGATCCTTCACATCCCATAGATCTAGGGCTAGTATTTCATTAGTTACACTACAAGGGGAACTCATCCCTAAGGCCTTTCATATTAGCTTCAACTACACTAGTAATATGGCCAAGTATGAATCTCTTATTACAAGGCATCATCTTGAAATATAGTGGGATATACATCATCTAATTATTTATTAATATTCTGAACTAATCATTAATAATATCACAAACTAATATCAAACTCAAGATGAAATTATTATACCTTATGAGCATAATGTGGATAATTTCATGTCTCATTTTAAGTCTCTACAGTTTGAACGTGTGCCATGGGAAAATAATAAATCAATTAATGCAATGGTAATAATAGGTTCCATGGTACAAGTTGATAGTGATGCCAAAGAGTATTAATTTATTACTGAAAATATTCTATACCTAGTTAATGTATTACTCTCAACACTACCATCAATGAGAATTTATACTATTTTGGTCTCAATCTCCCCACTAAGCCTCCTTAGTATAAGGATACTTATAATTAATTCCAATTTCCTCCTGACCTTTCACACAATCTTCAAATAATCTTCCTCCATCACCTAGTCTATTATACCCTCCTTCAAAACATAGTTTAACATAAGGGCTATGATGGAACACTTTTTTTAATATTCGAGAGAATAAATCTTAGATATTAAGGAGTTCCATGAATTAATGTGTGAGGGCCACAAAAATGGTGTAGTCTTAGCCAATAAACTCCTTAGAATAGGGTACTAATGGCCTAATATGGAAACAAATAATTGAAATTATGTTAGGTGTGTTTTCTAATATAAGCATGGTAATTTTATACATGCACCTTCTTTACCAATATAAACATCATTAAATCATGGCCATTTTATACATGGGGTCTCAATCTCATTAGGAAAATAAACCCAACCTCTTTTGATAGCCATAAAAACATTTTGATTTCTATTGAGTATTTTACAAAATGTATTAAGGCCATTCCTCTTATTTAAATCATTGGAAAATAGATTTCCAAGTTTATTTATTACCATATAATTTATCGATATGGTATCCAACCTAAATTATATCTGATAATGGTAGCTCATTTGTGAATAAATATGTAAAATCCCTTTGTACCATGTTCAAAGTTAAACATAATAAGTCCACACCATATGCACTGTAAGGCAATGGTCAAGTCAAGTCATTTAACAAATTCATTATCAGAATCCTTAAGAATAGTGTCAATGATCTTGTTCTTAATTAGCACTTGGAAAATTTTTCCTACCCTTTGGGCCTATTGCACTAGTCATCAAACCCCCACAAGATCCACTCCATATTCCCTAGTGTTTGGCATAGAGTTTATTATATTAGTCGAGGTTGATCTACCTTTATTATGGGTATATTTGGAGAACATTGTTAATCATGAAGGCTATATATATTCTAGGTTATAAGAGCTATAAATCCTTGATGGAAATATTTTGGCTTCCCTAGACAATTTGAAATCATATCAGAATAGATTATGTCATAGCTATAACAAATGTATTCTCCTTCAAGAGTTTGAAGTTGGTGTCTTGGTCTTGAAGGAGAATAATAAAAACACTAATGTTGAATGTAATAAGAAGGGTAAATTTAAACCCAATTATATGGGCCCAGACATGGTTACAACAAATGATGGATCAGGGGCATACATATTGGCTACTCCAAATGGCGAAGAGCTCTTGGAACCCATAAATATTGTACATCTCAAGTGGTTCTATGTTTGACAACATTTTTTGAGCCATTGTATAAAATATCCCTTATTTGGGGAAAAAATTTTGCTAAATTCATTTATTATTTCATTATACTTATAACCTATACCCTTTCATTCTATACAATTACACCCTATATTGTTTCCTTCTAGAACATTCCACTCTGGAATGTTGTAACTTTGGACCATTGTAACTATAGACCATTTTAACCCTAAATCATTGTAACTTGTACCATTTATATTATACTTACCTCTAGATCATTATAACCTAAACCGTTATACCCAATACCAATTATGATCCTGATTATGATTCATACACATTCTAGACACATTAAGAGAAAGTTATACAAGGTAGTTTAGCTAGATCAGTATTCACAACTTATTTTGAAAACAAGTGTAAAAGGGTATGTCATCTTGTGATTTTTGCTTACTTGAGGGTTATTTAGGATTTATTCACCATTATATATTTTTATATGTTTACAACTACTTGTAGTAATTATTACCTTAACAAGATCACAATTATCATTGTAGTCAATTTAACTATCATTCAAACTCTTATCTATGGTAGTGCATTTCCTTGGTTAAGTGGTTCCCTATAGCTTTATTTATATTATGTTTCCAGTTTTTATCCCAAAAACATAAAAACATTATAAAATAAATATGATAAAAGATCAAAAACATTGCATTATACCTTTTTTTATTTTGATCGTAAGTTTTATTACTTTTCTTCAAGCAACCCAAGCCATGCTCTCACTATTTTATGAGTCACCATTATGTGCATTGTTCATTTGAAAAAGATATATTACTACACCCTTGGTCTAATCCACACTCTCACCATTTTATGAGTTAGACCATTTAGTCTCTCTTAATCCTCAATCGAGTTAAGACACTTAGAAAACCCCTAAACATTTGTAAATGATTTAAAAAACCCCTACAAATTATAAAATCATGAAAATTGGCTTAGAATTTCCTCATGAGATATAAAGACACCAAAGTTTTTGGGATGATTCATCTTATTTGTTTAGTTTATTTCTATACCACCTTGGTCTTTCTCCTCTCATTTTAGGGAGAACTACATTGGCTTGAGGTCCACATTGACTATGTAGGTAGCACCTAGATATATGGGGTATATTATGTTAGCTCAACTACACTTTCCTTTATTTTTTGACCCCTTATTTACCTTAAGAATCCTAGGACTTTTACACTATTTCATAAGTAATCACTTGTCCTTTAGTTTTTCCCATACTTTTTTTTCTTAAGCCTTATGTTCTTGCCATTTTATGAGAATATATTATGAGCATTATGTATTCAAATTTGATACACTAATGAACACTTGGATTTATATTAATCTCTTGCTATTTTATGAGTCACCATTATGTGCATTGTTCATTTGAACAATATCCATCGATGAAATCTTGGATATTCCCATGCTCTCATTATTTTACAAGTTATTTATGCTCTCACCATTTTGTGATATTTTTCTCAAAATAAACCTTAGATGTAGTAGACACTTTGAATTCTCAATTTAGCTCATATTTGGATGCTTGTATTTTACCTCCTAGTGTGGTTTTACCCTAAACCCATACTCTATTTTCACACACACTTTCCATTTTGTGAGGCCATTCCCAATTCCTCTACACATCAACCAGATTTTCTTCTCATCAATTCTATTATATCCCATATCTTGGGAGAAATACATTAGGATTGAAGTTCATGTTTCACCTCACATCCATGGAACTATTTAGGCAACGTCCACTTTCCTAGTGCATATGGAGTCATCTCGACCACCCCCTTCCTTTTCTTCTACCCCCTCCCCCCCTTTGTCTATTTTATTATAATTGTCTCTTATATTTTACAGGCAATTTTTGCTTGTGTTGTGTCATTGTTTCCCTATCACCTAAGGGAAGCTTTGTATCCATTGTTCATGTCTCATTATACCAGTGTTATTATTAATTAGCTTATAGGTCACCCTATCATAGAGCATAACTCTTCTATTACATGTGAATTAAAAATTTGTTTTCTATCTACACTAACATTATAATTAACCATTATTTGTGTTTGTTTGTTTTTGTGTGCTTAGCATAGTTTATTTATTATATTTTTCTTTGATTTAGATTATTTAGTTGTCTGTACTTTATTCATTTTTTTATTTTTATTTTATTGTACTCTGTAGGCTTTTCCTATATTTTTATTCTACTTTGTAGTCTTTTCCTTTATTTTTATTGGTGTTTTGTTGTGATTTATAGTATTTTCCTTTACTTTTATTGTTATTTTATTGTGATTTTTAGACTATTCATTTATTTTTATTGGTGTTTTATTGTTTGTTATCTCTCTATTTATTTTTATTAGTGTTTTATTATTCATTCATTTATTTTTATCCATGTTTTATTGTGTATTTATTTTATTTAATGGTGTATTGTTGTGTTTTTATATTTATTATTTATTGTTTTGATTATTTATATTTAGTTTCATATTTGAATACATTTTGTAAACTTTTTGAGTTTGGCCTTAAGTTGGACTTGACTGGTTTACATTTTTATTTGAATTATTTTCTTAAAATTTTTAAATAGCACTTTATTAATACGTGATATTTGATTATCCATATTTTAATTCCAAGTTATTTACAAGTTATATTTTTTGTGTTGGTGTTTTAATACATTCTTGTTGCTACTTAAGTCTTGATCATTTATATCTTAATTTTAAGTTGGTTACATTTTATATTATTTTTATCTTTTTATTTACTTTTTTTTTTGTTTGTTTTGTTCAAATATAAATACTTGTAACTTTGGTTTTAGTATTTTTTTATCATTTTCCTAGTTATAAATAATCACATTTAAACGTATCAATTTTAAAAAAATAAATGCAATGTTAATATAGGTTATCCATACATATGATGCATAATTTTACTTTGCTAAAGCAAACACCATGTGATACAAAGTCCAATAGTCAATGAGGCATCGAATAACATCTCATAAAGCACTATCCTAAAAATCTATTACCTAAATAGGATATATTATAATAGAAGCCCAACATTGGAAACAAACAAGACTCTATATATAATATGTGCATCTCCTAAATTATCATCTAGAATTTAGGCACACAATAAATAGATCCATAAATACATCAAAATATATATTATAACTAAGTGTATCTCCTAAAAACTATCATATATCATCATATCATAATAAGATAAATTAATGCAAACATCATGATACATGAATAATATAAACAATCCATGTACAGATAATAATGATTCAAAAAATGAATATCATATATATGTCTTAAAATAATGTTTTATGCATCAATAGAATATCTCTACATTTCATAATACAAAATAGATATACAAAAATTAGCTTTTATTATGCCTGTCCCTTAAGGGACTCTATTAGAAGATCTGAGACATCCCTAGGGATTAAAAAGGTGGTGGACATGGTGATGGCCCCATGACTACTTATTGTGTCACTAAATTATCTAAATCTATAGCATGTTTAGATATAGAAATTTGGCTAGTCTACGAAGATATCATATAATCTCTGTAGGAGGGCACTCTCCTCTTTATAATAATTACTACCTAATATAACTTGTGTTAATAAGCTACCTCATCCTTCATACATAAGACATCATACTTCACACACAAGGCATCATCCTTGGCCACAATCACGTCAGCCAAGTCTCTTATATGACCCTGAACCACCATCTATGTTGACTCATCAAGCCTTATCCTGATCCTCTGTTAATATCTCTACATGAGACACCAATCTCTTCTTATCCACCCAACCCCCATCCCACTCACAAAATTCTCTCAAAAGCTCTACATAATGAGTATATAACTATTTTTATACCCCTGCTAGCTAGGCCACATATCCTTTCAAAGTCATAATATCTACATCTTTGTTTATAATAATACCCTATAGCATAGGGGTATCCCCATGTTGTAGATAACTACACCTATAACTTAGATACATCACATTAGACCTATTATTTTTGATAGTTGCATAGTGATATGACTCTGTAGGAAATCTATTAGTGTCTAGTCCTTTATAGACCTACCTTTGATAGAGGACCTTACCTCCCATATACTTGTACCTATCTTAAAAGGACTAACCTCTCTTATGTCTACCTTGTGGACCTCATCACCACTTGAGGCATCCCCCATATCTATGTCTTATCTATCTAAGTCAACCATATCTATATCATCTATAATATCTTATTATACCTAGTCATGTACTACCTATAAAAGAATGGCATGTGGTATAATTAGTTGTACTAGCACTTGAGCCTATCTTTGTACTAGGGCCTCACCCTAGTCTCTTCTTAGTCTTACCCATATCTGATGCAAGACTAGTTCTTATGGCTATAATCTAGTCAATCTAATTAGCTTGACACTAGCCCACCATGTTAAATAGGTATATGTAATGCTACCATCTACCAAAACACTTGAATAATCCCATAAAACATGTAAGACTCTACCATAGTCTATCACTACCTAGTCTTGGGACATTGGTGGCCCCCACTCTGTGATCTCCTTGGTCACATGTGTAAAATAGTGGAGACCATCTAAGATATCTTGTTGGAAGCCAAACTATCATTGTACCCAAGCTAGTCTACATCTCTCCACTAAAAAATCATGATAGCCTATAATATGACATGGTTTGGTCATGTATCCACTAATGAATAGGTCATTAATCCAAAACCACTAAGTAGATATACAGGGTTGTCAAATAAAATTGTCATCAACCATCTCATCTATGGCCCATCTATAATAAGACAAGTCTCCAAGATGGATGCATAAACTAAGACCTATGATATACCACTTGAATGCCATTAGATCCTTCATCAATCAATTATATCTTGGCCCCATTGTCCACTTAATGGCCATATTCTCCCAAGCACATACTTGGAGATGTGTGTTATGGCCAATGATATACCATCTGTAGTAGGCTATCATGTGCATGTCTCTATATATATAGGCCAAGATGATAGGCCCACATTCAAATTATGTTATATGGTCAAACATCTCTTCAACAACTCAACCCAAGAGGGGAGAAATATTTTCTCTTGTCTAGAAATAGGACATAAACAAGAGCCATCAATATAACTACCTTCAGGGGAACTATCCCCTATGTTGAAACCACTACCATATCCCCTAATACTATTTCCCCTGCTCCACCATCTAGAGGCCAATTTAGGTCCTCTAATGCATCTATGTCAATGTAATCAAGTCATCCAAAATATCTAGTTGGCCCACTAACATCTAGGTAATCCTTTCACCTTGCATCAACACCCATAGTATATAGTGAACATCCTCCAATCTAAATATCACCTCTATGGTCATAAACTGGAATCTAGAGGTCTTAGAGTGAAACCTCTCTAAAACTATTTATAAATAGGCCCTATCTACATGAATCACTAGCAATCATGTCATATGAGATAGTTTCACTACTTTGAGCACACTCACAAACTCATATGTCCAAATGCATTATCGATGTAGGAATCACAATTGTCATTACCATGACTTAATCATCCTAAATTACTCTTATAAATATAAATAAAATGTAATAAGTCAATCACTTTTCCTCTAATTTTTCAAATTTACTAATATTATTCTAATTTTTGGCCAAGAATAATCTCTTATGGTTCCTATAGTTTCTTATTCTATCTTAATTTTGGTATTTATGGTAGCCTCATCATTCTCTCAACATTCCCACTATATCATTCGATGTTTTTGATAATTTTCAAGTATATCTATCTATTTAGTAGATTGACCTCACCATTTTCCCTCATAGGTTCACAAATTTAGCATTTTGTAGGGTGATATCAATATTTATCTCATTTTTTCCATTTGACCTAGTGATTTTCACCAAAATAGGTGATCTCATTGATAGTTGGAAAACTTGCCATTTAAACTTTCAAACCCACCAAAGACTTGGTGACATTAGCATTCTTGATGGTAAATTCACCATTATCAAGGATGACCTCACTAATTATAAATTTGGGTAATCAGTAAGATCATTAAACTACCTAATTTTACTTGTAATAAATACCATAAATTTTAAAATTAAATATTAAAAAGGGGTACTTGCTAATGGTTTACTCCCTAGTGGTATCTAATACTCTCAAATGCACTCACCAAGATATTGATGGTATGAGATATTAGCCATTTTCTCAAGGTCTCTCATGCATAAATATTAGAGATCTATATCACTATAGCCAAGGGTGCAAATGAATAACTTTTATCCCCTAGGGGTTAAATTATAGTAAAATTTTCAAATGTTTTATCCCCTAGGCCTATAAATACCACATTTTATCTTCCTTGGGATATCATTTTATCCATGTTTATGTGTTTTTCCTCCTGATTTCTTTTAATTTCTCTATTTTTAGCCTCCTTTGCTGAAATTGATGTGATTATTATTTCTTTTGATCAAGGGTCAACTCATAAAAAAAATTCAAATTTTCCATCCTCCCCTCAAGGGGAAATCATGGGTTACCCAAATGTAGTTTTGGGAATCTTTGTAACCTATTTCTCTATGATTCATCTAAAATTTAGTAAAAATCAAGAATGAGTTTATTTCTTATGATTATGATCATTATAGCAACCTTTTTATTATTCATAAAGGCATTGCTTCAACTAAATGTCTCTCCATGCCTTATCAAATAAGGTCAAAAAGTATACATCCAATTCATATCACTATTGTGCTAAAATTTAAAATCTAAATGATATCCTGAAATAATGCACAATCTAGACCAAAACACTCAAATTCATTTGCACACATCATGTGTAGGTATAGATTATTATTTTTTGATCCTTGAATGGGGAAAGGCTTTTTATAGAATCATTATATTTTCCCAATTCACTTTGAGTCAAATTTTGACCATCTAAAATGATGTCCTATACCACTAAAATCTTCTAATTTGGATGCATAAGTTATGTGCATGTGTAAATTCATGTTTGTAATACCCTAGCTGGGTATTACCCCGTACGTAATTAACATCCTGTAATTATACTATAATAAAATTATGAGTCAATAAAATGAAATTTTTATTAATTTGATTAATCATGCAACCAATTTCCAAGAATTAAAAAAACCTAATTAAAATCATTTAAACAAATCAAAACCAAATTAGAAGCTTAAGTTGAAATTCCATGGAAGTTGTTGAATATCTATTTATTGGAATTTCATTATTCAAATCTACATCATCCATGAAATCATCATAGGGGTGCTATCCATAGGGCATTAATGGATGAAAAATGACATAATTAAACTCTCCCATGTTGTATTAATGCCCCATTCCTCTAAATGTTAATGACCACATTTATTTCTTGTCCCCCCAAGATTGAATCAATCCATGGCCACAAATCTTGATCTCATAATAGACAGTCATGGTTGATCCTAAACATTAAAAAAAATATATAAATAAGTAAGCCAAGACCATAAATTTTAAGATATTTTTGTGTAAACTTATTACGCATAAATACCTTTAATCAAGATTTAGTTAAGTAGTGTTATTAAGCAAAAATCATACTAAATTAGCTTCACTTATCCCCCAATTGACAAATATAGGAACCAAAAGCCATTGGTGAGATGAGAGATGATGGAGGCACATGATACACTACATTGATCAAGACTTGGAGCACCAAATAAGGCCATAAGAACACTTATTAACCATTTTTGAAAGAGAGTCACTACTTGGAAGGTACTACATTGTCTGAATTTCATAATTAGTTCCTTGAGTTCATTAACACCTCCCCCTAATGGAGTAGACTTAACACATTATTATTGATCTAGGCAACAATTTAGGCAATAATTTGGGTGATAGTTCCACCCCAATTGAAATGTAGATCCTACCTTTGCTGATACATATCAAGCGATTCAAAAAGGTAAACATGTTTTTGATTTCTATTTGCAAGATAATTTCCTCTATCATATGGGGCACATCTATGTTCTAGTTGTAGAGAAATAAAAGATGATATGGGAATCACACTTTAGTAGGACAACTGGACACTTTGGTATTGAAAAGACATTGGTAGTTCTTCAAAAACACTTCTACTAGCCCCATATGCCAAAGGATGTGGAAAGATATCTCAAATATTGCACCCCATATGTGATATCCAAGCCAAAACATAAGAAGAAAGGATTGTACACACCATTGCCAGAACCAACCAGACCTTGGAAATCCATCTCAATGGATTTTCTCTCAGGTTTGCCCACTTTAAAACATGGTAAGGACTATATTTTTGTGGTAGTTGATCATTTTTCAAAAATGGCTATCATGATTACTTGTAATAAAAATACATCTACTAAGGAAATTTCTCAACTATATTTTAGTCATGTATGGCTCCATTTTGGTCTCCTCAAGTCCATTGTCTTAGATTGAGATAGTAGGTTCTTGAGCATCTTCTAGTCCACTCTATGGAAGATGATGGATACCAAGATGATGTAGTCTATAGCCTTCCATCCACAGATTGATGTTTAGATAGAGGTGGTGAACTGCTTGATTGTTCACATGATTTTCATGCATCACTCCAAACATCAACACACATGGGATGAGGGGCTTATTTTCATACAACATGGATATAATCAGGTGCTGCACAGCTCAACCAAGCACAATCCATTCCAAGTATGTTTTGGGTTCTAACCCATGGCACCAATTGATATAGCTATTCTAATTTATACCATGGAATACACACCTAATAGAAGATCTAAGGCAGCCAAACCAATGAATTTTATTGAAAAAATGCAACACATCCAACAAAAAGTTCTTGACATCTTAGAGAAGATGAATTAGAAGTATAAATAATGCCATGACAAACATAAGATTACATACCATTTTAATATGGGTGACAAGGTTTGGTTACAGCTTTAGAAGGAATGACTTGCAGGCCCACACAAAAATATTTGGCCTCTATGATATGGTACCTGCACCATCACTAGAAAAGTTGGATAAAATGCTTTTGAGTTGAACCTACCAGCCTACCTTGGTCTGCATCCAATATTTAATGTGGAGCTCCTCAAACCATATCATCCACCTCTATTGGAAACTTTAGTTTTAGAAAAACAAATAGACATTGATGATGTTGATCCATATATTTTTACTCCAGTGGAAGAGGATCATATTGTTGACACCTAGATGAAGACAATAAGAGGATGCTCTATTCTGCTTTATCGAGTCAAAAGGGGCCAACTTAGCCACCAAGGTGAGTGGTTGACAGAGAATCAAATCAAGACACAACTACCACACTTGATGAGGAACATTGTTTTAATGGGGACCATTGATTTTCAAAGAGGGATTAATGATCCAAGCAATAATTTAGGTGATAATTTGGGTGACAGTTCCACCCCAATTGATGATGAAACTTCCGGGAGCCATAATTTTTGTACCGTAGCTCCAATTGACTCACCGTTTCAACCATTGGAAAGATAATAATGAGGATAAAATCATCAGATGGAATTGATATTTTCTCATTGAATTTTGACCCCTAAAAACCCAATGGAAGTGCCCCAAATTTCAATTTTAGTAGTGCAGTTTAAAAATAATAAGTTTTTAAAAATATTAATTCCTCAAATTTTGTATTGTTTTAAATCTCAGGAGTCAAACCACATAATATCCCTTAATATTGGTGACCTTAAAAATCCTCCCCATGATTTCAAAATGTTTATAAATGAAGAGGTAACTTGAAATGTGAAGACATACATCTCTTCCCAAAGATAAACATATAATTGTATTGTGATCTTGAGTAATACTATATCTCTTCTCAGAGAATTCATTGTTACTGTGTTATTTCTATTTTATATAAATATTTATCAACCATAACTTCTAAGTTTTGGATCAATTATTTATGATTATTTTTGGGTTTTCTCTACTAACACAAGGACTAACTTATTTTGTAATCCTACTCTACATCACCTAATTCATCCTCATAGTATTTTGTTATATTTCATTCACTTAGGCCTAGTGAATTCATGAGTCTCTTAAACCCACCTATCATACAAAATAATTTTTGTATTTAAAATTAATGATTCAATTCCTTAGATAATAACCCAATAATTCTAAGGTTTGATGTGTTATTTTCCCTAAAAAATGATATGTGACATAGTTGGGTTCATAGTTATTATCAATGGGAATCACTGTGTTTATTTGCATTCTTAAAAGTCATGTAGCACTATTTGAATTGCATATATCCATTATTTTCATATCACAATTTTCATCTAATATGTTTTTGCTTGTTTTTGGATTCATTCAACTCAATGACATTGAAATCTGCTTGAAAAGTTACACCCATTATATCATCATACATATTCTTAAAGATTCCCAAAATTTGAGTGCAAGTATTTTTATCCATAAATAAAATATGAGGTAAACTACTAAATGCATGTCTTCCCATTTTAAAAAAATATTATTATGTGATAATGTTAAATTATGCCCCAATGTTGATAAGGATATAACACACCCACCATCTATTTATTTTTATAATTATTAGTAATTTTTGATCTTAAGTAATACTCTGAGCATTATTGACTTCATTATCTTATAGTAGGTAGAACATGGGTATTTCATTAGTTCCCAAAAAAATTTATTGGAACCATTTATTTATCATGGGAAACATTATTTTTGAGTGTGAAAGGTCATGATTTTAAAAAAATCATTATTTGTCTTTTCTTCCTAGTTTTTTTGGTGGGGTTTTACCATATCCTTTACCTCTAAATATAAATAATATTGAAGTTCACCCTATAATTTATAGATCAAATCCATGTCATATTTAAATATATTCTCCTAGAACAACCCTTAGATATAGGTTGTGGAGGGATCTATGAAGAGCACTTTCTCCTCCAATCTAGTCTTATAACCCAATTGAATCAACTCAATCAATGCTAATTAGGGTCGATAGTGGAATTATTACATGTTGTAATGTCACATTTGGTCTTTAAAGTTTTTGACCATTATCTTGGATCATAATTTCAATCATCCCTAATCATTTATATGACTCATCCTTATATGTTGATTTCACATATAGTTCTGGGATTTCTTATAGTTAGTCATCATTATGAGAATACTAATAAGTGGGAAACATAAGGCAATCCATTTTTTATTTATCTATAGAATCATAATTAAAAAAATTATATGGAAGGAATAATATACCCCTTTGTCCATCACTTCCTTTTTAATATGGGTATTATCATCCATATTTTCATTGGCCTTAGTTTAAGGACCTAGTTTTCATTTTCCATGCACCAATTTTGTGCACCTCATTGATTTCATTAATCTCTTTATAGTCCTAAATGTTTTGGGTGAACACATTATATATTTTTAAATACAATGAGATATTTTTTATTATTCCATTGTAACATCATAAGACTGTACACTTTGTGTCCTTTGTTACAAATCTCACAAATGAAATAAGCACCTAGACATTACACCTAGGGTAATTACAATTATTGTGCATATATAATTCATAATTAATGCATCATAATACTTTACACATCATGTGCATGTTTTTAGTGAGTTTTTAATTTTTGAGGCAATTAAATTAATTTTTGCTTCCATAAATAGATCATTTCCCATGTTCACACTTCCTATAGCCTTAGATCCTAATGTTACCTCCAACACCTCATTCACATATTTGAAGGTACTAATTGATAGTGTGTGCCTAAAATTTAATAGGAGTCCTAAAAAAATGGATTGATTTTTTTATATGATGAATTTAAAAATATATTTTTGAGATCAAGGTATTAAATTTTACATCATAGGCATGGATGCTCTTAATTAACTCCTAATTTATCTATTTTAGAGTAGATATACTCTATTTTTAAAAATTTATGGTATCCAATTCCACAAAAAATGTTTCCTTAAATTATTCATAATATATGACATCCCATTTTTAATCATACTTTATGTTCAAAGTATTCACATGATCCAAAATTGTAGTTGTAAAATAGCTCAATTTCCTTTCTATTGTAGTAATACTCCTTGCTAGAGGAGTTCACATTTATGCATGTGTTATGCATATTTTTAAAACCCTATATTTATGGCTAACTCAAATACATATCATAAAGGTCTTGATGAGGAAATATTGGTTATGATATGAGTATAGCTAGTGAAATTCATATTTCCTACAAGTTTGAACCCTAGCCACCTATTTTATTACCTCCTTCTGAATCTATATTCCCACTTTGTGTATGTGATGCTCTACTAGTGCCATCATTTATTTATGGTGCATATTAATTGGTGCCTATATTTGATACTATAGCTAAAATGGATATTTTTACCCTATATTTGTTGGTACCTTCAAGGGAGATTGGATTACGACCTTAGATGGTGGCATTCCCAGCATAATTTGGGTTTTCATCTATTTAAATTTTATCAAATCATGTCCCAAAGGCTTATAAGGAAATATCAATTATATAATAATCATTTTACTATTATCTCTAAATTATCCAATATAAGACAAATACACATAGTATTCACTTACTTTTTTATCAATAAATGCATGAGTTTTCACTTTGGTTAGATCTTAGGGTTGCATTTCCATTTTTACAATGTTATGCATAGTCCTAAGGCTCTAGTTATCTTGAGGATCCTTACCTCAAATATAAACATAGTTATATACACATGATTCCTTATATTTAAATTAAATTCCTTCAATGTAATATCCATCCATATGCCATCCTCATCTTGTGTGGGTCCTCAAATCATCTCCAAAACTTATCTCTCCCCTCTTCATAGGTTCCTTACTCGAAATAATTTTTTTAACCTCACCATATATATGTTGTTTGAGTTGATGTTCATCTATATTTTCCATTATGAATTCAAACTCTCCTCTCCTTTCCAACCCATGTTAACCGTATCCACCAATCACTTTCTATTGTTCGTGTATCCCATGCACAAAAGAGACTTATTTGGACATAAGTAAATTATCTATCCTAAAATATACCATGAGTTTATTGATCTCTTAGGGGATTTATGTACTATAATATGTTATGGGTTCACACATAAACCAATATTCATCCTCATTAAGAAAATAATATGTTGATATTGAAAAATTTATTAGATAATTATTCAATGTAACATGGCACCATAGGTCAACTATTCTTATCTAGATAGTATCTATATAATTCAAAAGTTCTAATGATCTTTAGTTTAAGGATATTTTCACCCATAGTTACAAAAATTTTGCATACCATACCATATGCAACAAGCCATCATTGAAAATGTCTAGGTAGCTCATATATTAAAACCTCATAAAATGGGTCATGTAAGTTACGTTGAACCCACTCATTGTGTTTTTGACATCCAAGTCTATGAAGTTTAATTTCAAACTCACATCTAGATTGTCCATCTATTTATCAATGTTTCCCAATAAAATTCAATAATTCATCTTAACATACAATTTTATAAATTTGTTCAGCTGGGTCCTTTTAGCATATATTTTTTACTTCCAAAATTTAACTCTTGTTAGTTGAAATATTATAAATAATTTTACATAAATTATAATTATCAGTATCATCTCTTAGATTTTATCAACACCAATCAAGTAATAATGGCACACACCATAGAATGTCACATATTAAGGAGTAAATACTCTATGGTAACAACCAAAGCACTTTAGAGAATATTTAAAAAATGATGACCCATGGTAAAAAATAAATATTTGTCATAAGTGGTTGTGGTAATGTAAAAATATCATTTCCATAATAAATAGGTCACTTGGGTCAAGGTGGTCCAAAATAAATAATATTTTATTTGTAATGATTATAAAATAGTGATGTCATATCTATTTTAAAAATATTTGGTCTATTATTATGAAATATTTTGTCTATAATTATGAAAAATCTATGAAATATTAAGTGAAGTTTATTATTACTGAATCTGAATAGTGAGTGGATTCCATATAGAGGTGTTAACACTCGATGAAAGCTAGATTCACATTTTGGGTGAGGTTTTATACAAATAATTTTAATAATAAAGTTATTTTTTACATTTCATTATTGTTTGAATTATTTTCACCATTTTTATTATTTCCTATGTTATGTTTGTTGATGTATCTCTAGATTCACACTACCAAAACCAAGTTATGTATTGGTAATATAATAATATCACACATATTTCTTGGTTATTGGATCAACATTTTTGTTTTATTTCTAAGACCATTCCTTGGTGGTACTATCCTTTAAATTGTGTTGAGTGTCACTATATGGATATTTCTATAGTAAAATTATTCTTACCTTGAATGAGAGTTTCATATAGTTAGTCTAGTCTTACTATAGTAGTTTCATTTTAACCACTCATAGTGTTCACCATAGTAATTTTAGTTCTCACTATGTCCATCATAATTTATGTTAAGAATACTTTTTATCATAGTAAACTCTTTTTGTTAATGTAATAATTTCATTTGTTACCATGATTACTGTTTACAATATTAAATTCAGTATATAGTATAGCCATTTCATTTTAAACCATGAATAATGTTTACTATAGTAAATTATTTTTTTACCATGGTCATTATAGTTTTTATTATGCTTATTTTATTATTTATCATTGTTGTAAAAATAAAAGGAAAAATTAAAAAAGAGAGGGAAAAAAATTAGTGCACATCCTCTTGTATTATTAGTTTGATAAAGTTTTTAGGTTAGTTTATCAAAAAAGCAACATTATTAAGACTTGAGTTGTGTTTTATTGGATTGAATTGTAAATTTCAATCATTTATGTTTTTGGCAATGCATAGATATATTTGATAGATAAAGTGTCAGAGTGGGCCACAATCAAGGATCTACTTGATAGGATCAAATGCATGAAGAAATTATTTGTGTATAGTAGCAAAATCAAACGTGAGACAAAATTAGCTTATTACCCAACAATTAAAATACTTAAATATTAACATTAGCATCATTAATCATAAAATATTTAGGAATGTATATTATATTTATGAAAGATAAACATGTCCTCACTTCCTCATGAATATGGTGTTATCTTTCACATTGACCTAAAAACACCTAAGTAAGCTAACTAAACATGTGTACAAAAAAAACATTAAATGGAATAAAAACTTACACTAACACCCCCTTAAGCTTAGCATAGGTGGGTAGTAAAATTGGGTCCTATGACAAAAGCCTAATTAGGTACCCAAGTATAATAAAATTTCCCCCAAGAGGAAGATATTAGAGTTGTCTAAAACCTAAGAAGAGCCTAAAAATCAATATGATTTCTCATAGTGAAGGGTTTGGTGAATATGTTAGTAATTTGATCTGTTGTCTTGATGTATCATAGATCAATTAATCACTCATGGATGAGGTCCCAAATGAAATGCATGTGAATCTTGATATGTTTGGTATATTTATGGAGGACTATATGCTTATAGATCTATATTTTGTTTTGGTTGTCATAGAAGATGACTATTGGTCATTGAAACTAGATGCCAAAGTTAGTGAGAAACCCTTGAAGCCAAATAGCCCTAGTGGAAACATAAACATATCCTTTATGTTTTGCATTTTTATTCCTGCTAGACCAACTAATTAGACCTCAACCAAGGGAGAAATTATAGCCTAAAGTAGATTTTTGATTATAAATATTTCTAACCCCATTTAAATCCATATAACTAATTAAGTCAACAACGATGTCTATTCCATAGTGAATGTTGAAACTATGAGTATCCTAAATGTAGTGATTAATTCGATTAGCTAATTTATAGTGAACTCATGTGGTTTTTTCATAAATATGGAGACCATTTTCACTACATATGAAATACCAAGTATAGTGTGCATAGGGTAGATGAGACTACCAATTTTTTTTTTATGAGGTAAAATTAACCAAAAGAGATGGACAATCTTCCTCAATATTTACACTAGATATAAAAGGAGTCAAAACTAGCCTAAAATTAGCCATGTTAAATTGTGTAAGAAAATCCACACCATATTTATATTATGCAATAGTGATCCTAGAGTAAAAGTGAGAAATTTCAATCTTGATAAAGTAATACAACAAGCCTAGGTTAGTGACTCAGTCATTGAGAACCTATCAAAAAAAGTAATTTTCATTGCTATTATGATGGATGAAGAACTCCCTATGATTAATATATCATCCACATAGAGAACTAGAATCAATAATGAATCATCTTACTATAATATGTAGACATTTAAATCAAAATTCTCTTTGGTGATCCCAACCAAAAGAAGAAATTAGTCCATCTTGGCATACCAAGCTCAAGGATCTTGTTTGAGGCTATAGATATATTTTCAAAGTTTAAAAATTAAGGAAGAATCTTCCATAAATCATTTTGGTTACTACATGTATATTTCATCTTTGAGGTCATCATGAAGAAAGGCACTCTTCACATGCATGTGATAAACATCCCAATGATGTGTTATGGTAATGGTGAGAGTGAGGCAAATTGAGTTCATTTTTACATCTTAGTATAGTCGATTCCAAGTACATGATAAAAACCCTTTTCTACTAAACGTAATTTGAACTTGTCTACAAACCCATTTTTTATAATTTTTTTGATAGATCAACTTACATTGAACAAGTTATATTCTCTTAAGAAGTGGCACTAAATACAAAGTATTATTCCTATATAAGGAACCATTTTCCTCTTCCATAATAGTTTCCCACTCAAGAGAACCTAATTCTTCATGAAATCATTATGGATCAAAAGTAGATTCAATGAAAGCATATGGGGCATATTATAATTTTTAATGGGTTTAATTATTATCTAATGAATATCTAACCCATTATCCATTACTTTGTAGTGTCTATCTAGCCTAAATATAACTAGTGATCTAAGAGTCAAGAGGGTATACATCATCCTCTGAATATATTTTGAGAGAAATAAGAGGTGAATCTTAGTCACTACACTCATCATCAAAATTATTAGAATAATCTGGACCATCAAGAAGCTATTCAGGATAATCTAAATCAGTAGAACTATCAACAAATCCTAGTGCATCTAAGGAAGGAGAAGAGGTGTTGAGTGTGGATTCTAAAGTACCCTATTGAAAACAAGCACTCCTAATGAACAACTCATTAGTAGTGGGATGTAGAATATTATTTCACTTAATACCCTTAGGATATCCAAAAAAGATGCAAGGATCACTTTGAGGTTTGATTACCTTACGTTTATTATTTGTAAAGTGTTTTATTGTGGCCTTAAAACCCCTCAATGCTTCAAAATGAGTGACTCCATTTAATGCTTTGTGAGGAAATAGGTTCTAGATATAACAAGCACATTTTATGGCCTCAACCCAATATTTACGTATAAAATACTTGGAGTGTATCATATAATTGGCCATTTCCTTCAAAGACCTATTATTGTACTCTATAACATCATTCTACTAAGGACTATATGGAAATGTACACTATATTACAATCCCTCTTAAAGTGTAGAATTGTTCAAAATGGTTACTAACATACTTATAACCATTATCAATTCCTAAAATTTTGATGGATTTACATGAATATTTTTGTATGACCAACTTGAAGTCCTAAAAATGATTAAAGACCTTAGATTTTTGCTTAAGCAAGTATAGGCAAGTATATCTTGAAAAGTCATTAATGAAAGTAAGCATGTATTTAGTGCTTTTGAATGAAGGATTTTGAAATGAACCAATAATGTCATGATGAACAAGATCCAATATCTATTTATCTCTCTATGATTTTCCCTTGTCATACTTATCCTTAGGATGCTTAAAAACTATGTAATCGTGGAAAACTCTATCAAAACACTTGACTTATGTAAACCCTAAAACTATGTCATAATGACTGAGTTTCTCTAGGTAATGATCATTAAAATGGATGACTCACTCATGCCATAATTTACTCACCCCATATGAATGAGTGAGCATTGTAATATAGGGTTGATCATTTTCAAAATATGAAAACGTATATAATCATGACTATTGATTTGCTTTCTGAAATGCAACAATGGAGTGACTATTTGTTTCCCTAATAATCATGAAATTAGGTGTGAACTCAATTTTATTTCTATAATCGATGTGAGTAATCTGATAAAAAAATAAGAGATTGGTGGATAAAGAGGGAATACATAAAAAATCATAAAATGTATCATCATTCACTCCAATAGATCTACTCCCACTAAATTCTATGAAAGTATCATCACCCAAAAATATGAATAGCATAAAACAAGGTTCTAAAGATGATAACATGTCCTATGATGAAGGTATGTGGTCTGAGGCACCATAATCAATTACCCATGTAAAAGGATAGGATACAACTATAACAAGTGATTTACCCTTATCTTTTCCCTTCTTACTATCTTTTTAATTAGAAGACTCATGCGTTGATGAACTTTTAATTTGAATAATAAAGGACATTGATATTATTCTTCTCGAGTATTTTTATTAGTTGGTTATTCTAATTTTTTATGCATTTGGGTTCATCATGCTTATATTTATTTTAGTAAACACATGTGAGTCACTCTTTCTTAGGTTTCTTATCTAAATAACTTGACTATTTTTGTGCTTTGGACATAGAATCAGATTCATGACCCTTTTTATGCTCTAGGTCCTTGTTCTATTTCTTCTACTTACTACTAAAAGCCTTATATTTATCATGACTTACAATTAAGGCATGTGTTTTAGATGACTTCAGTTTACCCATTTGAATGATCTTGTATTTATCTTGAGTCAAGTCAGTAGTAAATTCATCCAAGGACAACATGGTCCATGTAGCTCCAAGGGCATGCTTGGTGGCATGGAAGGTAGAAATGAAGGCTATTTCTTCTCCTTAGCTACTAAAAGCCTTATATTTATCATGACTTACAATTAAGGCATGTGTTTTAGATGACTTCAGTGTACCCATTTGAATGATCTTGTCATATTTTGAGTCAAGTTAGTAGCCAGTTAATAGTTTTGGTAGTAGAACTATTAAATATCAAGTGTAGTTTAGAAGTTTGATGTCTTGTAAAATCACTTAGGATCAAACAAATGAGATCATTCTCCAACTCATGACCCCTCATAATATCCTACATTCTATGCAACTTTGAACTCTAATGCTAGGGTTTCAGTCTTTAGGATATAGCCTAGAGTTCTATTTTAAGGATTTTAGACTATGGAAGTAATGAAGAGTTACACATTGAGGTTTTGGGCATTCAATGGGTGCTAAGGTTAATACCCAACTATTAGGAATAAAATTTTATCTGCCCTCTATGTAACCACACCATATGACCACTAGGATAATAACTTTTGGGAGTTCTCCCCCTCTTAATTTAATTTATGTGATTGATGTGGGAGTGACATCATCCAAAACATGACTCCAAATTTATAATGAATAGTGTTTCACTTCATGAGCTTAAATTTGATGTTTTTATGGTTGTCATAAGAGTTTTGGGGTCCCTTTATAGTCATCAATTTTTTTTTATCAAGGATGTAATCCCATCTAAAATTTTAATAACTTCTCATCAGTCTAAAGTGTGATCAGAGAGTTCTCATAGTACTATGTAGTTAAGGGTTGTGCACTTGTTAAAATTTATAAAAATTTTGGTAGTGCTAAGATTTCACAAATTTTATATACTAAAAATAGGGACTTTGTTAGTAGTTAATAGTTTTGGTAGTAGAACTATTAACTCTCAATGTAGTTTAGAAGTTTGATGTCAAAATTTTAAGCTATTGATACAACTTTGAACTCTAATGCCAGGGTTTTAGACTTTGGATATAGCCTAGAGTTCTATTTTAGGATTTTAGACTATGGAAGTAATGAAGAGTTACACATTGAGGTTTTGGGCATTCAAGGTAGGAGGTGTCTTTGTAGATGTTAGAGGAGATGATAATTTTGGCAGTGTCAATAATGCTAAAGTCTCCTATAGTGTAAGGAAGACCCAATGTTCATGTAATCTCCACATAGGTACAAAAACTCTACCTATCATAAAAAACATCAGATCTAGTATGCATCTTAAAAATCCACCAAAGACCCAATAAAGACCTATAAGAACCTAAAAAATATAGAATTCTATTTTCCCTTGGAGACCAAAATTTTATGGATTTTCATGAGGGTATTGAAAAAGACCCAAAACCCTCTAAAATAGCAAAAAAAAACTTTCAAAAAACTAGGTCATGTTTACAATTGATTCTAGGGTTTTGACATATTTTGAATTTAATGGAAGAAGCCATTTTGAATAAAAACCTACTAGATGAAATATGACCATAAATATACACCTTTCTCTTGTTCTTTTTATAAGTATCAATGAATATATGACCCCATAAGAAGAGGAAAATCTAATAAAGAGTGAATCTTTAATAGCTAGGTTAATGAATGGTAGATCTATGACTTACAAGATAAAATTTAATATTTCAAAACATGAAATATGGTATTAATATAACAAAAAATATATAATACCATGTCAGAGTGGGCCACAATTAAGGATCTACTGGACATGATTAAATGTATGTGAAATCAAAACATGAGTCAGAAGAAGTTTATTACTCAACAATCAAAAGATTGTTATATTAACATTAGCATAATTAGTCATAAAATCTTTAATAAGGTAAATTATATATGTGAAATATTAAAATTTCCTCACTTCCCTATTAATGTGGTATTATCTTTCATGATAACTTAAAAATACCTAATCAATATAACTAAACATATGTAGGGAAAACCATTAAATGGAATAAAACCTACACTAATAGAAAGATGGGTAAGATTCCTATTTTTTCAACCCAAGAAAATGAAATTGATATTTTCATCATTCAATAATTTAAAATGTATTTTATTTGTAATGGGAATATAATAAATTAACATTGGGAATTATTTATTTACACATTTTTAGATGGTTCAAAACCTAGGTTATTTGAGACATTAAATGAAAGTTTTAACAATTTATGGGATTTTCTTCATGATAGTTTTATTGAATAATTTGGTGCATAATATAAATATTCATATCTCATGATTAACATCAAAAAGTTGGACCAAAGATAAAAATATGGTATTTGAGATTATCAAGCATTTTTTTTCTATCTAAGAAGTAAGTTGGACACTCAAATATGAAAATAAGGATTGGTAAAAAGCCTAATGAGGTGGAAAACTAGATGTGCAAGTACTTAATCTAAAGGATGAAACCAATAAAATAAAGGTTTAAGTGAGATCATCCAAGGAACCTTGAGTAATCAAAGGACATCACTAGAAGACAATAATAAAACATCAATGAGGAATGAGAGAAATTTTCTTCCCAGGTTTATGTTGCACCAATGCATTTTTACCAAGAACCAAAACCATTACTAGTGAGCACTTATCCCTCTCTTGTTACATCAAATGAGTATGATTATTTAATTAATAAATTAGTCAATTAAATATATAAAATATTTAATGGAAGGATTTGGGCTCCCAATACTCCCAAGGAGGAGATAGGAGTCCAAGGGTAAATTCATTTAAAATTATATGTTGTGAGTGTAGAGATAAAGAAGAATATAATTCAAATGTTCAAAATAGACAATTTACCTTTGAGATAAAATACAATGATAAATTAGATGTGTTGTAATTAAAATATCTAAATAAATTAGTACTCAAGATAATAGAGATCATAAAAAATAATAGAGGATACTATAAAGAAACAAATAAGAATATAGTTGGGTGTGTAATAAGTTATAATCTCATAGGGGAAAACAACATGCTCCATTCTTGATAGCCTTTCACAATGTAATTATAATATCACACATGGACAACTTATTACTCTATATTTAGTAAAAATGAGGGATTTGCAATGTGAAATTAGCTATAGATGGAAGGAGGAGGTTGAAATCTTAGTTTTAGAGGCAAATGTGGATGCATATACTCCATAAGCTGAGGTATTATGTAATGTTATTTTTATTCCTAAATTTATAGTTGATGGTGGAGATATATTTAATGTTATGATTTAATATTTAATATATGTTATGGGTGTTGTATGAGTTGTTGGATACTAATTAAAGGGGTAAAAAACCAAAAGATGTTTTAGATGTATAAATATATGTTATGGGTATTGTATGAGTAGTTGGATATCAAGTGATAAATGATGGAACTTTTGTATACCCAAGGTTGTGAATGTCATGATTCAAAATATTCCATGCAAATAATTATTGAAATGAGGATTTTATGAAACTTGGTCATGGTAATTGAAGTGTGAAAATAAATGTGTTCATTAGGGTTATGTTAAGGTAGAACACTTAATAGAATAAAGATTCACCTTTTAAGTGAGATTGTGCACACATAATTACAATAGTATAGTTATTTGTTACATTTCATTACTATGTAAATTATTTTTAGCATTTTTCCTATTACTCAAGTATGGTTTTTGTTGAGTTTTCTCTAGAATCACATAATGATTATCAAGCTATGCATGTATAATACAATTACACCATAATTAATTCCCAATGAAATATTTCTCAATTATTGGATTGGATGGATAGTACTAAAAATAAAATAAAAATTTTGGGGGTTTTATGGCACATTATAGGAGTTATACTCCACACATGCTTACCCAAAAATTAAAAAAAAATTATGAATCACCATATTATGATAAATAATAGTATTCTAACCCAAGGAGTAAATAGATAGTACACTAAGTTCTAGTTGGGTTAATTGCATGCAGATGGGATTCATAAGATTTCATCTAAGTTTTAACCACTACTTGAATTCTTTTGGAGTATGTGTAAGTATAACAAGTTTCACAAAGTAATCATAAGATAACTTCAAGTAACATAATTATTTTACAATTAAAAAATCATTTACTATATTGAAACTAGGATAATAAAAATGCAAGAGTGCAATTAATATTGAGATCAAATGTATATCCTTCATTTTAATATATATATATATATATATATATATATATATATATATATATATATATTTTGAAATGGATGTATCCTTTTCTAAATAAACAAGGTTATAATAAGAGATATCATATAATTATACCTTAAGTAACAATGCCTCAATAATTTGGTATCATAAATTTATCAATTTTAAAAATTTAGATATAAAATAAAGAGGTAAGGTGTGTTTTTATAGAGTCCAAAAACCACCGTATAGTTATAATTCATTGATGCACACTTTAAAATTTACAAAAATAATTCATATAAATAGAAGTTAAAATTGATTACATTAAATTTCCTAGTTAACAAAATCTCCTTATCCATGCCACTTCTATATTTTATCAAAAATAGTTGTGTTAATTTCTATTTTCTCTCCTAACCTAAATCCTCCTTTTATGATCTATAGTCTAATTGAAACCTCCTCCCTAATATTAGAGTTATTTGTTCTATGATGACCAGTTGTTTAACCCTAAATTTCTAGACTGGGGTTATCTAGGGTTAAAGGGGATATAAATAACCTAAGGTATAATGGTGATAAATTATCTCTATAACATGTCAATTAGATTCCAAAATTAGATATAACATATGTTTAATTCATTAAACTAAGGATAAAATAGTAATTATAACTATGCTAGATATGTAAATGAAAAATAAATAATATAATTAGATTGTTCTGATGTTGACATAGTTTTGGATCTTAAATAGGTAAGAAGCAAACTGGAAGATGATTTTGGAATAGTTTCCTAATTCTAGGTTAAGTCCCTCTAGAGATATAGACACTAGCATCAACCTTAGATGGTTTCATCAATGCTACTATTTGAACTTGATGTAGGCATCATGTACAAAATACTTTATAGAAAAAGATATGACCACTTAAATTTTTTTGGGTTTATCTTCACCTTCATTTTGGTGCATTCAGATCTAGGTCATGGACTATCATTCCTCATTAAATTATAAAACCCTAGTTTTTCATCTTCATATTGACCTTAAAGAAAATGGGTTAGTGGGCACACAGTGTCGAGCTAACCCCAAAGACCCCTATATCAATTAGTTTTGTATACATAAAAATACTATGAAGAGGGCCTCAAATTGATGTAGTTATCCCTACATTTTGGCTTGTATGTGAATCATGAATTATGTGTAAAGTAAGTACAATAGTGACCTAGATTGTAACTTAGTAAATATAAATCTTGGGATGCTCCTTTAGTACTTCAAAATTTTGTATGTGTTGTCCCTATGACTAATATATAAACAAGGGAAAATAGGTAATCTTTTCTCACTTGAGTTCTTGATTGAATGCCTTTTGTAAGTTCCCTAGTGAGTAGGTAAGAAGTTTCTATGTGAATAATGAATGAGGGTTGATATTGTATTTATATCAATCCCTTTAGATAAGTAAATATCATAAAAGCACTTAATATGACCATTATGATACACATCATTTATAAATTAGATGGATCTAGGGAACTAAACACTTACATTAGAGTAGATGTAGGTGTCTATCTAGGACACTAATGTTTAGGGAACATGGAAGGAGGTACATACTTAAAACTAATTATTGGTCAAATTCTAACCCCCATGTTTGAATTTTTCAAATTTGGCCAAGTCTAGTACTTAACTTTTCTTTAGAAGAAATGTTATTTGATAAAGCTAACAACAAATTCAAGTCTTTTCCTTTTAGAAAGTTCATTTTGGTCTTTGGTAATCTTGTGCCAAATTCCTGTAGGTTTTTGTTTTAAGCCATTGCCAAATTATTTCAAACTTTTTGTTCAAAACATTTTTTCCTTAAGTGTATTTATTTTAGACTTTTTGTTTTCAACATTCCTGAAGGATAAGTCTCAAAAAAATTACCCTACATATTTTTTCTAAAATATATCCTTTCAAAGCTAAAGGGTATTGTATAACATTTTTGAAGGGTATTTTTCCTTTCAAATGGTCTAATTCATTTTTTTGAAGGGATCATTTCAACTTTATTAAATGGAATTTCACTTTTTTTGAAGGGCACTTTTTAAGCAGGATGCCCTTTACAAAAGTCTGAAGGGTACATTTCACTTTTTCCAAAGGGTACATTTTAAAAAGTCCAAAGGGTTCTTTTTCAAGAAAATGGACCAAATAAAAATTCAAGGGGTACTTTGTAACTTTTCTAAAGGGTACCTTGTAGCTGAAATGGTCCTCCACAAAGTTTTGAAGGGTATTTTTTAGGCAAGTGTCCTCTCCAAATGGTCCATTTCATAAAGTCCAAATGGATAAATAGAAGATGATGAATTCTTTCAAAATAAAGGTAAGAGATAAAAATTTCAAAGAAAAGATCATTTCAAAAAAGCCAAAGGACACTTGAAACTTTTTTGAAGGAATTTTTGTGGATAAAGTGCCTAAAACAATTTCCCCAAAGGGTACCCACTCAGTAGAAAAGGACCAAACAAAAAAGTTAAAGGCAATGTTTAGAAAGATTATCCAAAGATAGCCATTGGGATTCAAACAAAGGATGACATCCCATAGGAAGTCAATTTTAAACTATGAAGAATAGATGTTGTTATTCAAAAGACTTGGTGAGAACATGAGAGCAGACATGGACATGAAAAATGGTTGAATCCTGAGCATCTAATGTAGACAAAGCAAGAAAAATGGATAGGTTGATGGTTTAAGTCATTAATTCCATGAAATCAACAATTAAAGGTGTCTGAAGGATATCTAGCAATTAGAAATAACATTTTATAACTATCATCATGAGTCTCATTCCCCCTCAGTAGTGATATGTCAGCTTCTCTATTTTTAGTTTTAAACTCTCATGGATGATCTTCGATAGAAGCAGTTTCATATGCCATTCCTAAAGGATTTATTCTACTTACCATAATTCTCATGACTTATTTTGGAAAAATAAACCTCCTATCATGACATGGCTCACCCCATCTATATCTTTCATGCATCTATAATTGATTGTCACATGGGGACACATGTCCTTATACCTCTTTAGCTTCTCTTCTCTCTCTCTTCCCCAAAGTTTTATAAATTGAGCCATTTTGGCCATTGTATGGAACTAAATTTTTGTTATGGCTAAGCCTTGATATAATGAAATTGCACTTTTCTTTTGAATATTGAATACAATACCAATTATGAGTTGTGAACTTCTATCTGAGTATGTAAGTGATGCATAGTGGAGCCAAGTGATAGTATCATCTTTACTCCCTTTACCCTTCATGTTTTGAACAAATGTTATGTTATTAATAGGGCATGTGAAGTGTGTTAAGTGTATTAAACTCTATTTCAAGTATGTAATTGTATCTATGGTATGTAATATGCCCCTTAAGGTTAATTATCTTATTGATTATCTCAAGCATGTTACCTTCACATTGAAACACTATGTTAGTATCTTTCAATGCATGGAATTAGTTTTGGAAAGCATTATTATTTAGTATAAGTGTGATAGTCAGTGGGATAAATTCTTGGTGGATCACCTTTTTATAATTTTTTTATGTTTTATGCAAACTCTTGACTCTTTTCATGAACAAGAATTAGATTAGGTGATAGACACTTAGAGAAGAATTTGAGGAGCTAGCCCTTTTCAATCCTAGAGACTCATATCTCTTATGATTTACCAAAAAATTGAGGGATGATTCAATGTTGCATCAAATTGAGGTAATTTCATAGAAAATCCTAGGGTGCATAATTTGATGATAATAGTTTTGGCATGCCCAGTGGGACAACTGGTCCTAATTATTTACATGTCAAGGTGACTGTTGGTCTTGACAAGTCCAAGGTTACATAAGTGTTCTTATTCAAGCATTTGGTGACTCCAAAAGGTGAGAACCTCTAGTTATAGATCAAGTTTTCCATATTATACTTCATGGTCCTCATAGATCATCTTCTAGTAGGCTTTTCAATCAAGTCCCTCATCCTGAAACTCCTTTTGAAGAACAACACCTTAAACCATTCTTAACATATAGATATCTTAAACAAGAAGGTTTTGAAGAGGAAGAAGATAAGGTCAAATAATTAGTATATCAATAACATAAATAAATGGCTATAATACATTCTTTCCTAGCCTTCGACACCCAGAATCTAATTAAACCTCATACGTATGATCCTATTCCTCCTAATGATACCAAAAGCCTCCCCAATTTCAATGGAGAGGGTCCTGTTACCCCATCTAAGAATATTAGGGACACTTTAAAATTTTGTAAATTCCACAATATCAGCCAAGCTAACATAGCTATTAGACTACTTGGCATGTCTCTAAAAAGGAAGGCACTTGATTGGTATATGACATTGGAAAGTGGTTGTATTACTAATTGGGATGGTTTTGGAGAGTTATTGGTAAATAGGTTCAAAAATAAGAATGACCATACTTCACTAATTCATCAACTGAATGTGATAAACAGAGGTCCTAATGAATCCTTCAGAGATTTCAATGAAAGGTTTCAAATAACATGGCATATGCTACCACCTATTATGAGGCCTCCTCCAATATTTGTACTCCCCACCTATCTTAAGGCTATTAGCACTGATGTAGCAGTAATGTTGCAATCAATGGGATGATTTACTTTACCTGAGGCATATGAGATAGCCATTGAAATTGAGAATAATTTGATACAAGATAAGAAATTACCTTCAAGAGTCTACATGCCTTTGTTGTCTCATAATTTATTTAAATATCCAAGAATAACACAAGTCTTCAATACTAATGTCAAATGTAGAACTACTCCAAAGAAGGTGGATGATGTTATAGATAAGGATGAGATATTCAATCTTTGTAAGTGCAACTCAAGCAAGCACAAATGTATGCAAGTGCTTTGCCCAATTCTCAAAGGCTATAGACCTCCACCCCAATACATTAAATAAGGAAGAGGAAATGGTCAACAAATTTTTAATATGCAGCCCAATGCTTATAATCCTAATTCCATTCCATCCACAAAGGTTGTTATTCCAATCCACACCAATGTAGTTCAAAGAGAGGAATATTTGGATCATTGGGGGCAATATCAAGGTTAGTTTATGCATAATGATGGATAAGATAATCAATATTTGGTAAATCAAGAAGTAGATACTCCTTATGCTAAATCACAAGAAGAAAATCTCATGCAAAGAGATGTTCAAGGAGAAGGTAGCAGTGAAAGTACTTATTTTATGAATTTCCAAGTAGAAAACAATTATGTGTTGGATCAAAATACATCATTTGTACCCAACACAAGGGATAAAAAGAGTAATTTAAGAGATACTCCATTAGCACAAGTGATTCCATGTAGTACCTCTCTAAGGTCATAAAATGCAAGTACCAATGTAATAGATCCTACTAGTCACACTACTCCTCAAAGTCAGAATGTGAAAAAGGCTACCAAACCTCTAGTATAATAGGTTCATGATCCCTCATTACCTTCAATAATTCAATAAAAGGTGAATTCTTCCTCTCTAAACATTATTGATTCTTTGAAGAATACCAAGACAAGCATTTTTATTTGGGAAGTATTGCATATACCTAGAAAAAAGGAATTTCTACATGAACAACTCTCAAACATTCATGTAGCCCCTCAAATTATAAGACATAATGGTATATACCTTACCAAACAACCTAATTATGCCCTATAACCATCCAAAAAATCCAAAAATCATCCACATTTTTACCTCACACTCATTGTGGGAGATAAATTGGTTCATAATTGGATTGTGGAAAGTGGGGCTAGTACCATAGGTATGCCTAAAGTGGTTATCAATAAATTAGGACTGAATTTTGAGACTCACAATAAGGGTGTGTTTTAGCTTGATGGAACTTTAAAAAAGACTTTGGGGTTGGTTAAAGGTTTGAAATTTTTCTTGATTTATTTTTTAAGTTTTCCCATCCTACAAGACATTGTGGTGGTTGATCTTCTAGCTCATTTTGCTATTTGCTTGTCAAGAGACTTCATGGCTAAGATTTGAGGGTACCTTGTATTTGATTAGTATTTTATATATTTTATAACAAGATATGGAGCTAAAGTAACTATAAGAACATAGCCCTTGGTAAGGTTCCACATTGAACCCATATGTGGAGAGAAGTTCAAATAAAAATTATATGATTAGTGAGCAACAAGAAGGTGCCATTAGTGGTGAAACATCCTTTCCCCTTGAAGGTATTTATGACCTCTTTCTTGATGAGTATGGTATTGAAAATTATGAGCATGACCCTTATGCATTCATAGAAGAATCTGAATTATGAGTATATTGTATGCATGAGAAGAACATTGTTATACCATCACTCACTAATGAGGATCATGAACTTGAAAGGATATGGGAAATGTTTTTTGATGGATCTAGAAGAAAGGTGGGGATAGGAGATGGTGTCATGATTCAATAACCAATATTATTCATCATATATATTCCATTTTAGTTATAGTTTCAATGCAGTAGAATATGAAGGCTTGGTTCATGGCCTCTAATGGGAAAAGAGAAAGGGAATAAAGAACTTGAAGGTATATGGAGATATTGAATTGATTATACATCAAGTGAGCAACCAAGTTATAGACAAGAACCCTTTACTTAGGTCCTACAAGCATAGGATTTGTGATCTAATTGAGGACTTTGATGCTTTCAATATTCAACCTATACCAAGAGACTCAAATGAACATGATGACAGGTTGGTTGTGATAGGAGCACACTTTGATATAGTTGTTGATGTAAGTAAAGAGAAGGACCAACCTCACATCAAAGTCATTGTCAGACCTTATATTACATATAATTAAGTGTCTTATCAAGTTTTATAGAGTGATAAACATAATATACACTTCATTCAAAATGAAGCAAAATTTTATTCAAAGAATAAAAAGAAGCTTCACAATAAATATGGAGAATAAGTTATCCAGTTGAAGACAACAAGATAAAAAAGGGGCTAGTTACTTTGGAGAATGTGTTTAATGAAGATGATAAAATAAGGAAGGAAAGGGTAAGCATGCTTAAAAAGGAAGGTACCTATGAAAGGATTTTGATATTTAAGGACAAACTTTTGAAAATTGGTAAGATATGTTCTCTTTCTGAAAGACAAGCATTCATGGAATTGTGTAAAGAATTTCATGATATATTTGTTTGTGAATACAATTATTTGAAATGTTTTTGATATAGTTCTAGATAATCACACCATTTATTTAAAACCTAGAGCTAAACTAGTTAGGCCAAAACAAAGGCCTATCAATCCCAAGATAGAGGAACTAATGAAAAAAGAGCTTACCAAATTGATTGAGTCTAGGATTATTTTTCCTATCAAACACTCAACTTGGGTAGCTAACCTTGTACCTATTCAAAAAAAGAGTGGAGATATCAGAATCTATGTGGATTTTAGGGATCTAAATATATTTCACTTAAAGATCATTACCCACTACCTTCCATGGAGTAGATTTTGTAAGTGATTTTAAGTTCTCAACACTTTTCACTACTTGATGTCTATTCTGGTTATAACCAAATATTGGTGAATGAGGAGGATGAGTTCAATACAACATTCACTATAAAATGGGGAAGATTTTCATATATAAAGATGCCTTTTGGTTTATCTAATGCTAGTTCTACCTTCCAAAGGGAAATGGACATGGCCTTTAAAGGTTTGATCAATAAGGTTTTACTTGCATACCTTGATGATATAACTATTTTTTCCAAGGATTCTAATGACCACATGAAATATCTAAGGCAAGTCTTTGAGAAGTGTAGAAATTTTGGAGTTTCTCTTAATCCAAAAAAATGTATCTTTGTTGTTCATGAAGGTAGATTATTGGGTCACATTGTATCAAAAGAAGGCTTGTCTATTAATCCTAAAAGGATTGAAGCCATTTTAGGCTTGTATTTACCTCTACACAAGAAAGGTTTTCAAAGTTTATAGAGGAAATATCAACTTTTTAAGAAGGTTTATTCCAAGATTTTCTACTTTGGTGCAGCCTATTATAACCATGATCAAGAAGAACCAAGATTTTGCTTTGATAAAGGAAGGTAAGAATAGTTTTGAGGTAATTAAACAAGTAATTACTAAATATCCCACTCTCTTAAACCCAAAATTTTGCAAGGATTTCATACTCTACACTTCTTCTAACATTGACACAATCTTAGCTATGCTTATGCAAAATAATGGTGAGGAAATTGAACAACCCATTGCATTCTTTAGTTAAGGATTGGAATATTATGAGGTCAAGTACACATTTGTTGAGAAGTAAGTTCTAGATGTGATAAGAGGTTTGAAAAAGTTTAGGCACATGGTTTCAAATAACAAAATACGTGTCATGATCTCTCATTCTAGCACTAAAGAATTCCTCCTAAGCAAAGACCTCAATGAGAAGAGAGTTGGGTAGATCACAAAGGTAATGGAGTTTTATGTTTATATCAAGATAAAAAAAATTGGTAAGAGGAAAGGGGATATGTGAACATATAGCTTCAGATCTTCAAGGGCCAAAGGAAGAAGTCTTGGTCAATCAAGCTCATCCCTAACTAGCTAGTCACATACCAATTCAAAGTTAGACACAAGACATCATTAGTTTCACCCAACATGGTGATTGTCTTAATGGTTTTAATAAGTCATAAAGAAGGTATTTTATATTGAAAACCATTCCTTATTATCTTGTAGATGGTATTCTTTTTCAAAACTATTTGAATGGTTTACTACTAAGGTGTGTTGATAATGATTAGTTTGACATCTTGATGGAAAATTTTCATAATGGTGTAGATGGAGGTTATTTCTCCCCAAAAAAAATAGATACAAAGATAATGAGGACATGATATTATTCACCTATCCTTTTCAAGGTTTGCTCCTCTTGGGTTATGAGGTGTCCTCAATGTGCCTTCTTTAGAGTAAAATAAAAACTTATAGCCCTTCTATTGAATCCTATCTAGGTGGACTAGACTTTCAGGTAAGATGGCATTGATTTAATTGGTATGATCAACCCTCAATCAAGTGTTGGACAAAAATGGATATTTAATACTATTGACTACTTCACAAGGTGGGTAGAAGCTATTGTATTGAAGGAGGCAAATAAAAATGCAATTTTGGATTTTTATGAGAGTATCACAACAAGATTTAGGGCTCCCTATACTATCATTTTTGATAATGCACTTTATTTTATGAGTGATAAAAATTTTGAGTGGAAAAATAAGAATGGAATTTACTTGATTACCTCATCCAACTATTACCCTCAAGGTAACGGATTGACTGAGTCTACTAACAAGAACCTCATCAAGATCATCAAGAGGACATTAGAGAAAAATCAAATAGTATGCCACACCAAGTTAAAGATATCCTTATGGGATAATAGGATCACTCCTAAGATATAAATTGGTAACTCTCCCTTTGTGCTTATTTATGGGAGAGAAGCTAGGTTGTCCATCTCTTAAGAGCTCCCTGCTCTTGGACTTACACATCAATTGGAACTGCTAGAAAATAATCCAACAGAAGTTAGATTGATAGAGCTAATGCAACTATAATAATAAAGGGACAATGCACATAAGACCATGAAACACCACTAAGTACTCATGAAGAATTCCTTTTAAAAAAGAGCAAGTACAAGAGTGTTTAAGGAAGGTGATTTGGTTCTAAAATGGGATGAGGACATAGAAAATTTTTGTAGACATAAAAAGTTTAATTCTTTGTGGAGTAGCCCTTACATCATCAAAAAGTGTAAGCAAAGAAACTCCTTTTAGCTAACTAAGATGAATGCAAAACAATTGCCTATCCTTGTGAATGGGATACATCTAAAGTTTTATTATTAGTCCTTGTAGGTTTGTCTTGTAAATAGTAACATAGGTGTGTGTGTTTAGTCTAATTTTATTTTGGCTATTGTGTTCCATAAGTGTCCTAATTAAACATATGTGTGTTTCCTTTTTTTATTTGTGTTACCTAAGTGCTTAGTAACACATATGTGTCTTTGTTTTGTGTTTTTATTTTGTCTTGTGTGTGTTGGTCTTTCTTTATGTGTTTTGTGTATGTCAGTTGTTTTGTGGTCAATCTAGGGTCTATTAATGATAATCTGAGTGCTCATTATGTGACTCCATGCCCAATGGAAGGATTTAGGAAGCTATTATTAGGAATATTAGGCATTCCATACCCATGAATTACCAATAATGTTGGTCATATTCCAACACCCATGTTTGAATTTTTCAAATTTGGCCAAGTCTAGTACTTAGATTTTCTTTGAAAGAAATGTTCATTAACAAAGCCTATAATAAATGCAAGTATTTTACTTTCAAAAATTTTATTTTTGTCTTTCATAATCTTGTGCCAAATTCCTTTGGATTTTTATTTTAAGCGTTTGTTGAATTATTTCAAACTTTTTATTTGAAGATTTTTTTCCTTAAGTGTATTTATTTTAGACTTTTTATTTTCAACTTTACCAAAGGATAAATCTCCAAAAAGTTACCCTATGCATTTTTTTTGAAATATATCCTTTCAAATCCAAAGGGTAATTTACAACTTTTCTAAAGGGTATTTTTCCTTTTAAATGGTCCAATTCATCTTTTTTGAAGGCATCATTGCAACTTTCCTGGAGGGCATTTCACTTTTTTTGAAGGGTACTTTGAAACTTCTCCGAAGGGAAATTTTAAATCAAGATTCCCTTTACAAAAATTCTAGAGGGTAAATTTCACTTTTTTCAAAGGACACATTTCAAAAAGTTTGAAGGATTCTTTTACAGGAAAATGGACCAAAAAAATTTTTGAAGGGTATTTTGTAACTTTTCTGAAGGGTACCTTGTAGTTAAAATGGTCCTCTAAAATGTTTCAAAGGGTATTTTTTGGGCAAGTGTCCTTTCTAAATGGTCCATTTCACAAAGTTTGAAGGGCCAAATAGAAGCTGATGAATTCTTTTAGAAAAAAGGTAAGAGACAATTTTTTTTTTAAAAAGATCATTTCAAAAAAGCTAAAGGACACTTACAACTTTTTTTAAGGAATTATTATGGAGAAAGTTCTTGAAACATTTTCCCCAAAGGGTACCCCCTCCATAGCAAAGAGGAGAAAACAAAAAATCCAAAGGAAATTTTTGGGAAGATTATCCAAAGATAGTCATTGTGATTCAAACAAAGGATAACAACTCATAGGAAGTCAATTTTGAACTATGGATAATAGCTATTGTTATTTAAAAGACTTGGTGAGAACATGAGAGTAGACATGGAGATAATAAATGGTTGAATATTGAGTATCCAGTGTAGATAAAGTAAGAATAATGGATAATTTGATGGCTCAAGACATTACTTCCATGAAATTGACAACTAAAGGTGTTTAAAGGATAGCTATCAGTTAGAAAGAACATTTTATAAATGTCATCATGAGTCCCATTCCCCCTCATTAGTGTTATGTGTCATCTTCTCTATTTTCATTTTCAAACTCTCATAGATGATATTCAATAGAAGCAATTTCTTATGACACTCTTGAAGGCTTTATACCACTTGCCACCATTTTCATGACTTATTTTAGACAAGTAAACCTCTTGGCATGACATGGCTTGCACCATCCATCTCTTTAATGCATCTGTAATTCATTCTCACATGTGGACACATGTCCTTGTGCCTATTTAGCTTCTCTTCTCTCTCTCTCTCTTCCCTAAAGTTCTATAAATTGAGCCATTTTAGACACTAAAAAGGACAAAATTTTTGGTATGGTGAAGCCCTACTAAAATGATATTTCACTTTGAATTTTTGAATACAAGACCAATTATGAGTTGTGAACTTTTGTCTGAGTATGTGAGTGATGTATAGGGGAGCCAAGTGATAGTATCATCTTTACTCCCTTTACCTTTCATGTTTGAACAAAGGTTTTGATGTTAATAGGTCATTTGAAGTGTTTTAAATGCATTAAACTCTCTTTCAAGTATATAATTATATCTATGGTGTACAGTCTACCCCTTGGGTTGATTATCTTGTTGATTATTTCAAGTATGTTACCTTCACATTGAAACACTATGTTAGTATCTTTCAATGCATGGAATTATTTTTGGAAAGGATTTTTATTTAGTATAAGTGTGATAATCGATGGGATAAATTCTTGGTGGATCACCTCTTTAGCATATTTTTCTATTTTTTGCAAAACATTGACTTTTTTCATGAACAAGCATTATATTAGGTGATAGACACTTAGAGAAGAATTCAGGGAGATAACCCCACTCATATCTCTTATAAGTTTCCAAAAACTTGAGGTATGGTTCAATTTTACGTCAAATTGAATGAATTTCATAGAACATCCTAGGGTGCACAATTTGATGACAACACTAACATAGGTATAAATAAGCAAGTTTTAAGCATTCTAAGTAAGATAGAAGATATAGGTGATCAACATAAGACTAGTTAGACCAAGAGATAGGCCAAGGGACATAATATAAAATATATGAAAGACTTTCAAAAGTAATAAAGGTCTAGAACTGAGAGGAAAAACCAAGGTCTAAGTTTGCCAAGTGTATAAGGATGACGTGTTATATAATCCATAAATATCATCTACACCAATGTGCCTCAAAATGCACACTTTGAGACATTATAGATATTATTGAGTCCTCAAGGATTTTCAAGTATATCTTCACAACCTCATTCTAATGTGATATTTTCACTTCTTTGCATTGTGCTATAATTTCTTAAAACTTTACTTTTTTTGAATCTCATTTTATTTCATGCATATAATATTTAAATTTTGACTAGTCATTGTGCCACCCATTAATTGAAAAGGCACACTTTTAGACTTTTAAAAATATAGGGTTGAAAATTAATCAATATAAAATGTTTTAGAACCTTCCTTAAAATTATATATACTTTACCACAATAAATTAAATTAGGTTCCTTGCAATTAGGATTGGGAAAAAATATAAAACCCTCATTCTCTTTAGTTAATAGTTTGCATTAATTCATGCATTCATCATATTTTTATATCAAATGCATAAATAAGATGATATATTTTTCACATCCATTTATGGTGTAATAATTATGTTTTCCTATAGTGAAATAATAGTTTCTAGCAACCTTTGCATGTATAATAACATTATACTAAGATAAAATTAAACCATACTATAACTATCTAATAATAAGAGTATTTATAATAAATAATCATAGTTTGATAAAGATAATTAGTTTCTTGATTTTTTAATGTTGTCACACAAACATCTGACCATCCAAATATGACATTAAATTCCATGAATGGTAAAGTGAAATTAAGCATTGTTATTATGTACTTATCAACTTTTACCAATGGAGTATTTTTTATTTTTTAATTAGACATAATGTCGCCATCCTCTACATTGATATCCTCAACACTATTAAGTGGTTCTTTACAGTAATTTCTGAAGGTTCATTCATAAATTTATTTTTGGATATCATCTCATAAATATTACCAAAAGGATGACAAAACAAATGAGATCATATCATATGGCTTTGCATATTTTCCACTTCTATCTTGGTTTTCACGTATTGTAATATCTTATGCATATGATTTATTTCCCCATTACACATACATTTCCAGTGGAAAATAATTATAGGAGATTTATCTTTGTTTCCAACCAATATTGTAAGGTTGCACGGGATGACCAAGATAACACATGGGCCATATATACATCTACAAATTACCATCACACTTGTATTTTAATGGAGAAAAGTAAGAATCAATCTTTAATTTAAATAAAATATAAAACTAAATAAGTATTTATGATATTTTTTCAATACATTCAACAAAAAACATACCAATGCATTTTAAATAAAATAAATATAACAATAAATATATGAAACTATTCAAACACATTCATGAAAAATAATAATTCTATATTTTTCAAATATTCGTTTAAACTATCTCCAAATTTTGTGCATAAATCAATGTTGTTTACATCACATTTTTAGATATGCTGAAATTTCATTAATTTTTTACCCTTTTTCTATTACATTTTATTAACTTTGTAGGTGTGGCGAGTGTAATATCTTAAACATTATTTAATGAGATAATTTATTTATATTTTCATTATCTTTGTCATTCTTAAGATACATGAATTGAAAACTAGTTACTTTTGACATGCATCCTTTACCATTTTATAAAAAAAACCAATAATATTATTTATGCATTTGCCTAATCATCTATGTATATATGTTCATGCATTGGTGGAACTCTTATCTATTCTAAATCTTCTCTTTCATTTTTTATGTATTGAACATAGCCCACAATTTGACACTCTAAACTTATACTCAACCATAATTTTCCAAACCTTGAATGAGTTCTTAAGTTTCATAGAATGGTAATTTAAGATTACCATGAGCTTGAATTATTTTTTTATCTACTAAAACATCTTATAAATTTTCCTATGACTCAAACTATTTAAATTCATCTTATAAAGTTTCCTAATAGTTATTTATGGGTGATAAGAAGAATTTATAACCAACATTAGGATATGATTAGATTTTGACATTACAATGACTTTATGAATGGTGATAGGTTGTATTTTGACTCAACGTTGTGAATATTTCATATGAAACATTATCATGACTTATGTGATAAATTTTGTATGAATTTACTCCTAACTTTATGTACACCTTTAAGGGTAGAATTAGAGTAATTTAATTTAATACATATGGCTGAATTTTAATGTGATTCTATGTTTATCTTTAGGAGTGACAAATGGGTGTCACAAAAAATTATTTTTTAAACTTATTTAACCTATATTTATTATTTAACTTAAGTATGTATTTACTAAAGTGACATATTAAGTCAGAGACAATACTATATTATAATATTTAGGTATATAAAGTTCCATTGATGATAGACTTGCATCATTTTTTATTCATTTGGAAGAGGGCATGAATATTGTGTTGAATTGATAAATAAGGCATGAAGATTGTGTTAAATTGAGAAAGAGATGATCAATATTTTTTGAGTTAAATAAGAGGGCATGGATATTTTCTGAATTTCATAAAACTCTGGCATACAAATTGTGTTGAATTTATAATTATGGCATCCATATTGCATTAAATTTAAAACCCTAGGGCATAAATAATATGTTGAATTCAAAAAGAGGACATACATATTTAATTCCATTGAGGAAACCATGGCATATATAATTTGGTGAATTAGAGCCTTGACACAATAAATTGAAGGTGAATTAGATTCTCAACATATGAAGTTGACAATATACATATTTTTTAGGTATATTTCTCCATATATTTGATTTCATTACACATTTTTTACTTATTCATTGTTTAATTGAATAAATTGTTTTTACTTTAGGCCTATTCATTTTGATAAGGGTAGATAAAATTATCGATACTTGTCATTTTTAAATATTTTCATATTTATATCCTTTGACACTTCCAAACCATTTTATCATTTTTTTGTATAATTTAGAGCTTTCATTTGGGATAAAAAACCATTGGTACTATTATCAATCAAATTTACACCCTAAGGAGGGATAATCTATCCTCCTTAAATTTGATGTAACATTAAAACACCTCATATGTTGTGGGTCATAATTCTTAGAGGTGAGTCTCTAGATTGAAGGGCTAGATCCCTTACACAACACCTACCAATAAACACTAACCTATTTGATTTTAAAGAAAAGGGATAGAATGATATCAAAACTAATGTAATGGAGGGATGCAAAAAATATGATTTGACCACTACCAACCATATGTAAAGTCACTTTAAACAAGAGACTAACCTGCACATGACAATACTCCAAATATGCCTCTCTACATCAATGTTTCTCATGAAGGTTGTGAAGAATGCTTGGGCTATGAAGAATAGTCAAGAGGTCATGAAATTGCACTAATGAGAAGATAACTCACTTAAAATTTCACAATCCACTTAGACATTTCAAAATACCCACAAAAAAGCTTCAAATTCAATATACATGAAAGAAAAGGACAAACATGTCAAGGAAGCAAAACTAGTCACTAGATGAGATCAACTAATCACATAAAAATATTTAAACCAGTCAAAGGATGTAAAAACTTACTATTCTCATTGATCAGAGACCTTAAAATAAGTAGGGATTCACCATACCTAGGTTGAGGATACAAACTTATCCTATAAAGGCTAAATATATATATAAATTTGAGATATAAGGAGAATGGAATATGAGAGAGGAAGATACAAGTGTTTAAAAGAGAGTTATAATAAGATAGAGTTAATAACCTTACTTGATGCATGAACATCAAACCAAAAGACACCATTTTTGAGTTTTGATAATTTGGAGTTCAAAAATTGGTTAAAGTGAGTGGCAAAGTGTGTATGGGAATTGTTAAGGTTTATTTTGTGTTTTTTTTTCATTTTAAGTCTTCAAGATGTGTTAAATAGCCTTTAGTTATTTTTCTTCCAAAATAGGGCATTTGAAAATTCAAATATTTGTAAGAGCCTAGGAGAGCATAACAATAGTTTAATAATGTTAGAATAAAATATGATGGTGTAAGAGAGTCAAGAATCCTTGTAATAAGTGTTTCAAGTCATATGTGTCATGGTCTTAAAGTGGAAGTCATGTTTTGGTTTGGTAACTTCACCCATGAGTTGGGTTGACAAAAAAGAGGTAGTTTTGGTAACTAATTTGGTAACCAACATTAAAGTTGGTAAAGTAGAGATTGTACATGAGTTAGGAGAGTTGTGTGTCATAGGAGAAGAGAGATATCTCCATAGAGTAGAAGAGGAAGTCTGAGAATGAGAAATATTCAAGAATCCTCATGAAAGATGAATAAAATCCTTCGTGGACTGGTTTGTAAATCAAGAATGGATCCAATAAATAAGAGTAGTTATTTTGTGGGTTTATGATTATATGATATTATGTTTATTATCATATATGGTTTATTTTTTAGACAAACATTATGGTTATTTGTAGACCCCATGTATATGTCTACAGATTGGTAAATAGATAACATGTTACTAACAAGTAAGTGAAGATACAAATAACTCCTGAAAGATTAGTGATATTCATTCTTATATTATTAGTTGTGATTTTTTTTGGATAATTATTTTACCTTTAGGTATTGGATTAATTTATATTAAAATTAGGAACTTAGGAATAGTGATAACTCTACCCACTAACCCTATTTCTTGATCAAGATTTTTTATAGCGTGGTAAGTTGGGTCTTTGCATAAATTCTTATAAGATGGATTGTATAACATGTTGATAAAGTTGTGTTCATATAAAATAAATTGTATGGGAGCTTAATACTTAGGTTTTGAGTTCAAATTTTTGACAAAATGACCATACATAGTCCTATGAAAGAGACTAAGTGTACACAGTGTTAACCCTAGTTTTAGGGTGTTAAGAATAAAGATAAAATAGGAAGAAATGGGTAAAAGTTTAATTAGATGATAATTTTCAAAGGATAAAGTGAATTAATTATTTTTAATACCTCTTATTATTTCATTAATGTTGGAAAGGAATCCATACTCTGAGCAATACTTAGACTTATACATCCATAACCCTGTTGATAATTAAAGAGACCATGGTATATGAACAAGTCAAGTAGGCAGAGTGAGAATTTAATATATAAGTGATGGTGGTGTATTTTATAGGGATTTAAAAGTTTTATATGTGTGAAAATATCAAAATACAACCGTGGATTTAATCAACTTATTGGCTGACTACAAATAGTACCTAAATGCTTACTCAACCCTGTATAAGGATGGAAAACCATATGGTTTATGATGAATAATTATAGTAAGATGAGAAAATTGGAATTTTTATGGATATTAAAGTGATAAAGTGATTAAAAATATATATTTATAAACTCATAACTAATATTTTAAAGATATAAATAATTATATTGCACTTGGGACCCTATTTTGCCATGCACAGTCAACATTTAGTGCATAGTCCATTGTGTTATACTATTAATGCATTGAATAAGATAAAAAAAGTGTTTTAGAATTTTTATAAGGTAAATATATACATAATAATGGTATTAATTCATTTTTAATAAAGTTCAAACTCAAGATAAGGAATTTGTAACCCTCTCAGGCCTGAACAGGGTATGGGAAACCCTGAACTAGGGTTTCAATGATTCTAAGAGATTTCATAGTTATAAAACTACCAAATTTTTTATTTTTTTTAAATTTATAATTTATAAGGATATTAAAGTGTTTTTTGAGTGATATATTATGGTATATATATATTTTTGGGATTGTGTCAAGAAAAGAGGGCTAAATATGCCTAAAAGGGAGGTAGTTTCTTAAGGAAGTGCTACCTAGAGAAAGAGTTCAGTCATGAAACTTTGAATACATATAAAATGGGATATATTAAGACTATAAAATTTATAATGCCTTGCTGAAGGTACCTATATATAATTATTCAAGTGCAAACCTTAGGAAAAGGGCTATAAGCATTATAAGACCACAAGGAGCTTGGATAGTGGAAAAGAGTGTTGAAGTTTGTTTGGAAACTTAAAAGAGGGTAATTAAGTTATTTTTTTAATATTAAATATTATTAAATTATTTATATTTCACTCTTAAATAAAAATTCAAGATTTAGTGCTTGGAACCTAAAGGGTAGTGCCTACTAAAAGCTAGTGAAGAAATTATGAGCAAGTTGGTCAAGAAACTAATGTTATGAGGTATATAATTATGGTAAATGATATAAAAAAAGGTATTATATCATCCATAATTTCATATATATGTAAAAAAAATATGAAACACCTAAAGAATCTAATAAACATAACAAAAGAGAATTAAAACTAGATCAAGGCAAGAGTGATAAAGACAAGAATAAGTTGCCAATGCGATGTCCTTCAAGATTGGATCCATGTAAATATGAATGTTTATAATTTATCACCATACCTATAAATAATTTTTGTATCAAATAAAGGTAATATTTATTAAAAATTTTGTTTTAAATTATTTACAAATTATTGATTTGAGATGAATGCATAGAGCTAGAAGGTATGCATAAGATGACACCTTACAAGGTATTAAGGGAGAAAGAGGTTGAAGGTATGATATTTTGAGATTATTATATAGGTATATAATATCAAGGAGAGAGAAATTAAATCTCCAAATACCTTTGATAAGGACAAGAATCTAGTCAAGAGAAGACTAGACAAGATAGGGGGAAAAGAGAGATTTGAAGCTTCAAGAGAGAAGAAGGAAGTAAAAAATATAAAAGAACATTAAGGGGTTTAATAAGAGATCATAGATAGAGGAAATAAGAAGAGGAAAGGACCAATATAGGTCTAAGAGGAATGTTTGATACACTTGATAAGGTCTAGATAGGTCTCGAAAACAAATAGAAATGGAGAAGACGGATATAAAAAGAGGTGGAATACTTAAGAAGAGAATTGGGGAAAGGTATATAGATGATAGATATAATGATGAAGATCATAATATAAAAATAAATCCAATAGACATGCTGGAATGTGAGAAGAAAGATAAAATGGCCAATAGAGTCACTTATGAGAAGAAGAAGCCACAAGAAGGGTGTCTTAAAAGATGACAAGAAGAAAGAGAGATCATCCCAAAGAGGCATGAGAAGAGAGAAGTTTCCAAGTGAGACAAAAGATACAGATATGGAGAAGATGGTTATCAATTAATAGAATAAGAAGAAGATGAATGTTCCAAGAAAATAATGTGAGGGTGAAAACAAGAAGAGATGGGCAATGTCTATGCCAAATACATTCAAAGAGACTATATGGTCTCTCATTTTATATGATAACATTTCTTTTAGGTTTATGTTTATAGGTATGAATAATAATTTGGTGAAGGCCAAGCATGAGGCCTCAAATTTGGTGAAGGATGGGAAAAATATACTACCCATCAAATGGAAAAATAATGACAAAGAGAAAGAACATCTTGAAGGAGATAATAAGATGAAGATTGAGATCATTCCACATGTAGAAGATGAAGATAAAGAGGAATATTATGATGCATTTCCATGTATATAATCTTAATTAAAAGAAATTTTTCACTAATAATACATGAATTTAACCCATTAAAACATAAAGTAAGACATAATATTGTGTAAGTTACCATTAGAGGTAAAAGAATTCCTAAATGTTGATTTTAATTAGATATATGAAGAAGGAAAAGTTAATATGCAGATTGAGAAAAAGAATGATACATTGCAACCCTCATGGAGAGAATGAGGACATGGGCATGTATGTAATAAGTGTCTTAAACAATAAATTAATAATAAGTAATAAGATAACCTCAAATAATAGGTTAAACAAAGTAAAACCATTGTTGGAAAACATGAAAAATTATGGAAACAAAGAACAAATGGCAAAGTGTACCAAGTTGGCATTGTAGATAACAAAGACATGAGGCATGAAAGATGTGAAATAATAAACAAGTGGCAGAAAAATAAATTAAAAGTGATCAAATGGGTGATAAATAAAATTTAAAGATCACAATAAGATCATTATATAAGTGTGCTCTAATAAAGCATGAAGAATAGTGAAGACGGCAAGCCTAACAAAGCAATCGAAAGAGGTGGTGCATACAAAAAAATCCAATGAGATGAAGATAAATCAATACTATGATTCATAAAATAAGATAAGTTTTTAAAATATTTATTTTAAAATGTTGTATATGATGATATGTTTGAATTTTATTCTAATGATGAAGACATTTTATACATGGAAACAATGGCATTGATGAATGCATGTGTAACAAAGTAGGAAAAGAGTGAATTACCTCAAATAGTTATTGATAATCATGATATGAATCATTATTAAGTTTATAATACTATAAAAAATGAGGTATTACAAGGAGAATAGAAATAATAAGTTGCCCAGGACAATGAAGAGTAATGTAAACTGAAGTTTGATGAGGATTGTGAAGATATTGATGCACAAAAATTGAAATAAGAGACGAGGATGTTGGAAGAGGTATTAATCACATAAAATATGATTAAATAATATAAATTAAATCAATAATAAGTCAATGAAAATATATATAAGGAGTATCAAAAGGAAGCACAAAGAGTTGTGCAAACAGGCAAGCTAGCTAGCTAGCAAATGGAGTATGAAGAAGGAAACAACGTGAGATATTAAGTTTTACAAGATAAATATAAGTTTAAAATTTATAATCATGGATATTTAAATCCAAATATTTTTCAAATAACAATGTACTATGGTGAGTACAAAAATAATAATAAGTTGTTCTTGCATAGTGAGTAAAATGATAGGAAAAGGAATCAAAATGTCAAGAAGTTTGAAGAAGAGGTAGAAAAAGAAAGTATAGAAAATAAAAGGATGGAGTTTGAAATTAGTGAGAGGCTAGTATAGCCTAAGGAACAAGGTTAAAACATGATTAAGAATCAAACATCACTCAAGAATCAAGAGTCAAGCAAGATTCATGAGGAAACAAGCCATGAAACAAGTATGAGAAAGAATAATAAACAAAGATTGGTTGCAAATGAATATGATGAATAGAAAATAAATTTATAAAAGAAATAATATTCAAAATATATAGATACAAAATATTTAGAACACTTCATAGAGGTAGAAGATGCATGGACAAGAAGGCTAAATAAAGCTAGGAAGAGGACAAGCAATAGTTTAGCAAAGAACAAAGAATAATAACACAAGAGCAGCAACATGTTGAGCATGAAGGACCCATAGATGTGGGATTATAAAGAAATAAATAAATACTCATGATAAAATTTTTTCTCCCTCTTGGGGAGTATGATGCAAAAGCATCAAGCCAAGAGACACCATTTTTTTATTTTTGATAATTTGGAGGTCAAAAGTTGGTCAAAGTGAGTATCAAAGTGTTTATGGGACTTTTTAAGGTCTATTTAATGTCTTATAATCAATTTTAGGTCTTAAATATGTGTTAAATGGACTCTAGTTGTTTTTCCTCCAAAATAGGGAATTTGAAAATTCAAATGTTTGTAAGAGTCTAGGAGAGCATACAACTAGTATAAGAGGGTTATAAGAAAACATGATGGTGTAAGAGAGTTAATAAGCCTTGTAATAATTGTTTCAAGTTATTTGTGTCATCTTCATAAAGGGGAAGACATGTTTGGGTTTGGTAACCTCACCCACGAGTTGGGCTAACAAATAAAGAGGTAGTTTTGGTAACTAATTAGGTAACCAAACTTGAAGTTGGTAAAGGAAATATTGTATGTGATTTAGGAGAGTTAGATGGTATAGGAGAGGAGAGAGATATCCATATATGAGAAGAGGAATTATGATAATGAGAAATATTCAAGAATCCTCATGAAAGATGAATGAAATCCTTTGTTGAGTGGTTTGTAAATCAAGAATGGCTCCAATAAAAAAGAGTAGTTATTTTATGGGTTTATGAGTATATGATAGTATGTTGATTATCATAGATGGTTTAATATATTTTATAAACATTATGGCTATTTTTAGACCCTATGTATATTTATATAGACTGGTAAATAGATGGAATGTTATAGTCAAGTAAGTGAAGATGAAAATAACTCATTCAAGATTAGTGAGATTGGTTCAGATTATTAGTTGTGAAAACTATTGGATCATTATTGCACCTTCATGTGTTAGAGTAATCAATAATGAAAGGAGGAACTCAGTAATTGTGAAAACTCTGCCCATTGAACCTATTTCTTGATCAAGATTCTTTGTAGCATTTTAATTTGGGGTCTTTGGATAAATTATTATAAGATGGATTGTAGAACATATTACTAAAGTGGTGTTCCTATAAATTAAATTTTATGATAGTTTAATAATTATATTTTTAGTTCAAATTATTGACAAAATTACCATGCATAGTCCTATGAAAGAGACTCTATCTACACAGTCTTTACCCTAGCTATAGGGTGTTAAGAATAAAGACAAAATAGGAAGAAAGGCGTAAAGTTTTAGTTGTATGTTTATTGTCAAAGGATAAGGTGAATTAAGTATTATTAATACCTCTTATAAGTTAAAAAACTTTGGGAAGGAATCCATACTCAGAGCAAGACTTAGACTTATACATCCATAACCTTGTTGATAGTTAAAGAGACTTTATTGTGTGAAAAAGTTAAGTAAAGTGAGAATTGAAGGTATAAGTAATGGTGGTGGATTTTATATGGATTTAATACTTTTATAGGTGTCAAAATATCAAAATAAAACCTTGGATTCATTTAAGTAATTGGTTGACTACAAATAGTACCTAAGTGGTTACTCAACCTTGGATAAGGATGTATAACCATATGGTTTATGATGAATAATTATAGTAAGATGAGAGAAGTGGAAATTTTAGGGATATTAAAGTGATAAGGAAGTTACACATAAATATTCAAATACTTATAACTTAGATTGTAAATCTATAAATAACTATATTGCACTTAGGACCCTATTCTACTATGCACAATCAATATTTAGTGCACAATCCATTGTGTTTTTGTTGTGTTCTAGTATTAATGATTTGAATAGGATAAAAAAGTGTTTGGGAAGTTAGATAAGGTTAATAAAGACATAATAATTGTATGAATTCCATTTGAATCATGATCAAACTCAATATAAAGAATTTGTTACCCTCTCGGGCCTCAATAGGGTATGGGAAACCCTAAACTAGGGTTTCAGTGATTCTAAGAGATTCCACTATTATAAAATTATTAAAAAAAAATTGGAATGATAATGTTTAAATATATTAATTTAGTTTTGGAGTGACAAAGTATGGTCTGTATTTATTTTTGGGACTGTGTTAAGAAAAGAGTGCTAAATAGGCCTAAAGGAGAGGCAGTTTATTAAGGAAGTACTACCTAGAGAAAGAGTTAAGTCATGAAAATTTTAATAAATATAAAATGTGATATATTAAGACATAAAAATTTATTATTACTTGGGAAATATGATTTTATATAGTGATTCAAGTGAAAGCCTCAATAAAAAGGCTACAAGCCTTATAAGACCATACAGAGCTTAGATAGTGGAAAAGGGTGTTAAATTTTGTTTAGATACTTGGAAGATGGTAATTAAGGTATTTAAGGATTATTTAATACTATTTATTTATATTTAACTCTTAAATCCTAAATCAAGATTTAGTGCATAGAACCTAAAGGGTAGTGCCTAGTAAAAGCTAGTGAAAAGATTATGAGCAAGTTGGTCAAGAAACTAATGTTATGAGGTAGAGAATGATGGTAAATGATATGAAAAAGGTATTATATAATAAATAAGTTAATATATATGTATAATTAATAGGAAATCCACAAGGAATATAATAAAAATACCAAAAGAGATTGAAAACTAGATTAAGGCAAGAGTAATAAAGACAAGCATAAGATGCAAATGGGATGTCCTTCAAGATTGGAGCTAGGTAAAGATGAATGTTGGTAATTTATTCACATTCATATAAATAATTACCTATAAGGTATTTAAGTAAAAATTTTGGTCTCCTTAAGATGCTCTTCTGCTCTAAGTGGTGTGGAAGTTTCAAACCTTGCTTGACACTTTGTCTTGCTCTTCAAAACTACACTTTGCCTTGGCTTGTGAATGGACAAGTGGAACTATTAAAAATCAGATTATGTTTATTTAAATTATATATCCACTCTTTATACCTTTAATCATTTTAAAAATCTCTCCAAATGACATCTCAATGGCAATCATCATCCATCTCCTTAGGTGTCTTGAAACCCTTTCATCTCACTAGGCCAATATTGCTTCCAAGTGTCAAAACCTAAGTTTATCTTATATAATTAATTATACATTAATGTAAGGCATATAAATATCATATAAAACCTATAAAAACTCATTTAGAGTCATTAAACAATCCATAAGACTCCATTTTATACCAAAAACTCTCATTTAACATCATTTTTTGTAGCCCTAAAAACATGTAAAACTCCTTGTGTAGGATAATTTATGGATGTTATTACAAAAATTATAACATATTTTATGACCTAGTATGGATTGGAAACTCCATGCCAATTTTTAGATCTTAACAGGGAGTGGAAGTGCCTTTTTCTACCATTTTCTCTCCTTAATTAGGTTTACTTTCCTAGAAACTGAGTTTTGGCCTAAAATCACTCCCACACATGTGTAAATTATCTGAACTATGTGAATAAATTTACCCATGTTTATGATAACCTTAATTTCAATTTTTATCTCCTAAGACCCTATATAAATGGGTCAGCCATGAAATAGTCAAAAACCCTAATTTAGGCATTTGATAGGCATGAAAGATAGTTGTAGTGTTTTTTCAAGAAATTTTCAGGTTATGTGGCTTGGAATAATTTTTTTAGGTCTAAAACATAATCCTAAAATTCATCATGCTGAAGAGAGGTATCTTAAAGTGCTTTTTAAGTTTGTAGATAGGTTTCTTAGTTTACAAAACCATGCATTTCTCCCTTTTTGACCAAGTAGATAACTTCAAGATATTTTATATCATCTTGAGGTACATGTATAATTGTTTATAAGGTTTTATTAATTTTTTCATGTCATGAAATACCTATGAAATTGGTTTTTAATCCAATTTATACCATGTATACCTATAAATACACCTATAACTATGTATTTTGCCCTATTTTGTACACACATGTACCTACATATACCAACCACTACCATGCCAAGGTGATCATGAGACTTTATAAGGTCAAAAAAATAATTTATAGCTAAAATATATCCATTATGGTACATTTTAAGGCTTATTTCTCCCATTAGGTTCTTATGCAAGGTTTAATATGGGTTTTATGCATGTTTTATTCTTAAGGATTATTCATAAAGAAAAAAATACTCTTTCTCTCTCCTGATGACACAAAGTTTTAGTTATGGTACCTAAAAACCACCTAAAAACACCATTTTTTCCCTTTCACAAACTCATGAGAGTTCTAAGTGAAATTTGGTGTCTTCTCAGGTGGATGAGTGTGTATTTATGAGGGCTAGAGAGAGATGAGGTATGAGAGAGACATATTGAGTTTATATTGAACTTATAATGACTTGGTAATGTCTATAATACACACTCCTATATGTTCAAATTTTCCACTTACATTTTACTTATTTATACCTATCATGATCACTGTTAGTTGATGCCTAGGGTCTATGAGTATAACATGACAAGAAACCCTCATGACTATTTGATCCATTTTCTCCATTGTCAAAGGATTATAAACTTTATGAGATGAATATTAAAGATATTAAAACTTCCTTAGAGTCTTTATGTCTTAACTCACCCTCAATATAATATTATTCATCAACCTATACAAGTATATGTTGTTTGAATTTAGATCTATTAGGTTTGAATACAACTTATCTAATTTTCCTCACTTTGTCATTGGGTTTGAGGATATAAATGATATCCTAATATCATTGTGAAACAATAATAAAATGGTTTTAATTTCCTAAAACCTCCTCACTCTACTCTAATCAAGCAACACTCACTTATTCATGTAGGCAATCTTGTAGCTTCATGGATGTGAAGGTAGGGTTGATATGAGTCCTGACTGGTCATATTTTTTAACCTCCTTTAGTTATATTGAATTATTTGACATAATATGATCTCATTACTTTTTCATGATCTTAACCAACTCCTCTCTCACTGACTCTGTATGGCATTCTCTTCTCAATCTATGAACATAATATTTCTTACTTAACAAACCTTTATATACTCATTTAGATGTTTGAATGCATTTGTGGGTTTCAAGGTCTTCACTTAAAATTTTTGAACATATCAATAAGTATTTTCATATAATCGACATTTCAAAACCTTCTCAACTTGTCCAAAACCCTACACTTGACAACACACACCTATTCCCAGACTATTTAGGCATATCTGTAGGTGCTCATTAGGATAATTTGAAAATTGAGTCTTAATAAATGGTCTCTTAACTCCATTATGGCCCTTGAAAGTAATAAAAAATAATTATAATTTATTCTCTCTTTATCCTACAAAGTCTATTGATCCTTTCATGGCATTTTCAAACCTCTACCTTCTTGCCTTCATATACAAACCTATGTAGGATCATTAAGGATTTAGGCTCAATATTCTTAACCCTCATTTGAATCCAAATGGTTTAGGTGTGAATTGGTGTGATTCATATCTCATATTATAATTGAGTCATCTTTCATTAATATCCTCTTACATGAGCATTAGCTCCTTTTGTTCAAAATGGGGACCTACAGGTTTGTAACCTGTAGGTCTCTTTTCTACTTATGTAGACTATTAGGAAGGAGTATCTTTAGTATTTACTTTAACCTCAAATAAAATTTATGCTTTTCTATGATCTACTTTATAAACTCCAAATTCACTACTATGTATTTATCTTCTTCTCAAGTTGAAAACCAACTGTATCCATCAAAGCAAACTTATAGGTCAATTTAATGTTCTTTTGACCTTGGGTCTTAAGACCACCTTTTCTCCAATAGTATTTAATGTTTACCCAATTATAAGGTTACCACACTACCTTTATTATTCAATATTTCAATTCGATCTTGAGACACATTTTAATGTACTTCACATGAGAACATAATGTAGACCTACAGGTCTACAGACTTGTAGGTCTATATTCTTTATGCTTTATACTTTGAAAAGGTGCCAAAATGACACATTAATCATTATAAAATTCTACATTTTCTCAAAAAACTTATCAATAAGTCAAGACCCTCAAACTCCTTAAAAAATGCACACTTAGAACATCCTTAAATCATTCTTATGTGAGCAATCATATTCATAGTCATCAAAATGAGAGAACATTATGAGTTTCATGGAGATAATGGTGTTTATTTTATCATAGAGAGTTATTTATGGATATGTATGGATTTATATGGAATTTTAATATGTTATATAACCTTCATTCATCCCATCAAACATTGAAAACCATTGAAAAACCATAAAATATAATAGTAAACTCTATAAACTATGCAAAAGAATATATTTTCTTGCCAAAAGGATTTCCCCACATTACAATTTGGTGACTTAAGATGTTAAATGAATTTATAGGCCTTTTAAGGTCCATCCCAATTGTTCTCATTCTTCAATGAGTTCATTCTTTCAAGAAGGATTGCCCAAAATTGAGCTAGTGGGGATTTGAACCTCAAAAAATAACCTTAGATCCTTAGCAATTGTTCATAAATATGAGTTAAATAAAAATACCAATTACACTAATTTATATTTAATATGGGTCCCCACATTTGGTCAAAATATTAGGTTCTAACTCCACTTGTACAGCCTGTATCATTCACTTGAAAGTGGCATTCATGAGCTTGTGAAGAGAGTGATGGGAGAGAGAAAGAGTATTATATCTTCCTAAAACCTATGAAATTTTATTGAGGTTGAATATAGATTTTGAAATATGAAATTAATCTCTAAAACTATTTTCACCTATAGACGATCTCAACAAGTTCAGACAAGTGGCTTAAACTCCCTTCTTTGGCATTGAAACTCAAGGTTCTGACCACTTCTGACTTTCTGACATATGTGGTAGTTATGTAACTACTCCATAGACCTTGGGAGAGTTTTTTTATGGATTATTATCTTTGGGATATTTTTCATACATAAAAGTTAGAAAAAAATTCGTTTTCCCTCATTAAACTTTACCTTAAAATTTTCAAGTAAACCTCAAATTCTCCAAACAATCATTAAATCATTATACAAGGTGATAAGGGGTAAAATATTACTTTTAAGGACACCTAGGGACCTATGAAACTACTTTACCAAGTTTCATTTCTCCATGACATAACTAGACAACTGCAAGACCAAAATAAGACATTACCTTAATTTCTCCATATTTACCTTAAACAATATGAGTAAGGTTTTGAAAAGGCTATTTGAATACTACCAAGGCATGGAAAAGCTATGAAAATGGCTATCAAGACATGGAAATAAATTTTTTACCTATAGGGGTTGACATATTGACCTTTTAGGTAAAAATTGGTCAATAGGTACTTGATATTATCCAATGTTTGTTTTTTCTTACACTCTCTATCCAAATATTCTAAGGAAAAACCCTATTTATAAGACATAAATAACTATCATGGTGGATGCCATACATAGGATAAATTTTAAATTTAATAGGGGATGACATCTAATGATCATACATATCCTAACACTTGCTAAATTAACCCATAGACAAACCCCTCATCATAACTTAACCCCATATGTTTCATAGGAAGACTAAACAAATGCATTCATATTGAAACACTAATATATGTGAATGAAAATTTTTAAATATATATGTTAAGTGATTTTTATTAAAGTGTAAATTTAATGCATCTTCTAAGGAATTAAGACTCATTTTCTCCTCCATTTTCTCTCTCAAGTTATTTTCTAGATATCCCTCTTGTGCCTCAAGATAACGATGACTCTCTATCATATTGTGTGTTTTTTTAGACACACACACACGCACGCACACATGCACGCACGCACACACACATGCACGCATGCACACACACACACACACACACACACACACACACACACACACACACACACACACACACACACACACACACACACACACACACACACACACACACACACACTGTCTGTGTGTGTGTGTGTGTGTGTGTGTGTGTGTGTGTGTGTGTGTGTCTAAAAAAACACACAATATGATAGAGAGTCATCGTTATCTTGAGGCACAAAAGGGATATCTAGAAAATAACTTGAGAGAGAAAATGGAGGAGAATTTGAGTCATAATTCCTTAGAAGATGCATTAAATTTACACTTTAATAAAAATCACTTAACGTATATATTTAAAATTTTTCATTGTGTGTGTGTGTGTGTGTGTACATATATATTATATATACATATACATATGTGTGTGTGTGTGTGTATATTTAAACACACACATATACATACATACATACATATATATATATACATACATATATATATACATATATATATATATATACATATATATACATATACACACACACACACACATATATATACACACACATACATATACATATGTATATGTGTGTGTCTATATATATGTGTGTATGTATGTATGTATGTGTGTGTATAAATATACACACACACACACACACACACACACACACACACACACACACACACACACGTGTGTGTGTGTGTGTGTGTGTGTGTATATTTATACACACACATATATACGTGTGTGTGTGTGTGTGTATATATATTTATACACACACATATATATACACACACATACATATACATGTGTGCGCACGCGCGCGCGCGCGTGTGCGTGTGTGTGTGTGTGTGTGTGTGTGTGTGTGTGTGTGTGTGTGTGTGTGTGTGTGTGTAAATGGAAAATAATTATCATATCTGAGGATAATAAGGTTACACCACCATAGAGAAGGGGCATATGTCGAAGAGAAGCAAAGGGAAAGGGATAAATTTTCATCGAGAGAGGTTTATTTTTTGAGGTAAATACAAATATGGATAATACTTAAGACTATTCATTTTTACCCTCTATCTTAACGTCTATTTCTTTAGTTAATGTACCAAATATATCACCATATCCTTTTGACTTTAACACCTCTAATAAATGAGAGGAGGCACAAAGTATTTGATAAAAAAATTTATATTCAATTATGGTGAATAATGTAACCAAAAAAAAATTTAAGGTATCATAAAAACCTTATTAGAATTATTCTATAAGTTATATAAAAATTCTAAGAAAGTATACCATATTTTTTGATGAATATTTTGAAAAAATAAGAGCATTTTGTGTATGGCCAATGAAGGAGAAACTTTCTATAGTGTATGACACTTATATATTTTCAAGGATATAATATGGACATATAATATAATTTATGAAATTTCATGCCTTTTAATTTTAATCCTCATAATTATGGGATCAAAAACTTGTTGACATCATGGCATTTCCATATTACAATTCTATGGACCTAAGTACTCATTCAAAGATTAGAAAAGTTTGGCTACATTTAAGGTTAACTTATCAGATTATGGTCTATGTTCAAATGTAAAAATAATTATAAATAATATTTAGAAGGAGAATATTGTACAAAAACATTATTATGGCACATACATAGATTGGTTTGATAAATAGTTTTAAAGGATGCATGGCAATGAAAGATAATTATCAATTTATAGAGTGTGGGATTCAAAAAGAGAGTGACCTACTAAAAATTATCTTGTTATATAATGCCTAAATAAATTAATAATATTATAGTATGGTAAAATTTTATTTTTATTTAACTATAATAGTCCTACTCCTAAAATTTTTAAAAAATTTAATTGAAAGAGGTCTTCAAATCGATGATATTTTATCATATATCCAATTATGATGTTAAATAGATATATTTTTAGACAAAACATGGAGACATTTTTAATGACTATTGTTAAACATATAATTTTATTTATTTAATATTTTATAAATTTATTTAAGGATTTTTTTATTAGTTTACTGTATTGAAAATTTATCACGAGTATTCATTTATGTCCATTTTTTCCATTAAAATATTATAGATTGATGATATCTCCCCTTGATCAAAATGTCATTTCATAGGTGTTTTAGTGATGTATTCATGGCCCATTTTTTACAATGATCATCCCATGGAACCTAAAAATATTATTTTTTAAGAAAGAGAAAATCTGAAATAAAAGTTGATCCTTAAATCTAAGTCCAATATAGAACTCAATTAGTGTCAACATATAGTACAATACATGAACTTGAAAGTAATACAATACAAAAATAAAAATATAATCATAGAAAAGATGGAGGTTTATGTTATTTTATAAGTCTTTTTTTCTCATCATTTTATTTTATTTTTATGGTCATGATTATGTTGAGAAATATAGTGGTAATGAAAATTAAGGTGTTAACACAATGAATAAACAAGGTGAAAGTCTTGGTTATTATACCTTAATTTGATTTTTAGAAACCTTAATAGGATATAAACTAGTAGAATAGTTTATTTTACTAAATGTGGCATTTATTCATGAATCAAAGTGTAAAATATTGAAATATATTGCAATGATTTGAAAATTGGCATTTCTAGTATATTAAGTATAACCAAGGGATGAGTACTTAGGTTTTTTGGTTGATTATTTGACTAGCATTGTATAATGGCAGTGGAAAATAAAATAAAGCATACATGTGTTTTTTTTAATTTGAAAATAGTGTTTTTGTCTATGAAAGTTTAGCTCCATTACTTTTGGGTGAATATCAAATATCAATACTCACTTATGTGTTTGGTACTAACCTATGAGTAAATGAGGATTATGACTATACATTCACCTTCACCTATATTTGAAAAATTTAGATGTGTGATGAACCATAATGACGCATTCAACTCTAAAAATCACCCTCTTTCATATTAAAACCATAAGTGTGATTGTGAGGTATATAAACCTACAAAAACTAGGAAAATGTAATAGGTTGAGCTGAACCCAATCACCACATTTGATGATTTCTTATTTCCTATATATCTGATACTCTGAGGACATAAATCAATACACACTTGATTCTTTCACCTATTATGATTATGTAATTGTGATATTTTGTTATATTTATATAGCTAATTATTATAATTTAATAAATGAAAATGTTTTCTTTGATTTGGATATTTTATGCTTTAGACTTTTACTATGACTACTCCAAGTGAGAGATCCAATTTTTTTGAAAAATAGGGTATATTTGCTTAATTCATAATAGTGTATATATGTATCCCATAAAAGTTAAAATTATTGTATTAAGTGATACGTTGATATTATATATGTGAGTGAAAATGGATAATTTTTCACTCTAAAAGCATGTTAGTTATATGGTCTAACCCTAAGGATAGATTTTATTTTAGTAATTAGTCATTATTAAGATAGGGTTGGTATAGATCAAATAATGTTAGTATCGATTGGTGATATTGATTGAACCTTATGATACCAACCTATATACTTGTGAACTTGACTAAATGTACATCAAAACATAAGGGTCAAAATAATAAAATATTATGTAAATTTGAGATAATGGTGGATTAAGACCATGTTTTTATGCTCAAATCGTGTGTGGTAAATGTATGTCAAACTTGTTATTTATCAAGTACATAATACCATATTTTAGTATGTAAAAATTTATGATTTTTATTTTAGTAACAAAATTGATAAATTAAAATGAAAATATGTACCTAAGTGTGTAAAACATACCTTTTCTTTGGTATGAATCTCTAATTTTGTAGGTCATTCAATAGAAAAACATGTAACCAACATGTGTAGTCAATGTCCATAAATTGATCATTTTAATTTTATTTTTTTATTTGTAAAGAAATGAAGGAGTACACCTTTGTGTTTGTGAAAACCATTTTTCCCTTATAAAATTTTGGAGATGATGCTTCCTTAAGGAAACTTTGGATAACTTGTATTTCCTTGTTGAAGCACATGAGAAATTGAGGTGATTGTGTCCCAAATTTATGTAACTATGAAAACCCTTGGGTTGAGAAAAAAACATTCCCAAACCTTCATGAATGTGTGGATAAGTATTAAATATACTAATGCAAATAAATACTCAAGAAATAGATAAGGAAATTCATGATGGTTTCACTAAAATAAATTGAATCATCCATTGTAGATGGCTTAAAGATTCAATTATATAGTTTATATCAAGTTCGCCCAAGTTTTCTCTCATTAAAAATTTCATGATTAAAATGAAATGAATAGTATTAATGCCCATCATGAATTTAGGTTTGATTTATAGAATCATTAATATTTACTCAATTTATCTCCATGTATAATAAAATGTAGGATCAAAATATGATGAACAATGTTGGTGACCCAATTATGATCACATATTTAATAAGTTTTAAGTGTAATGACAATCATTTCCCTTTAAAATTGAAAATTTTATTATTTGGTATGTGTGCATCAATCAATATCATACTTTATGAGTCTTAACTTGTGTATATGTTGATGAAACAATATCATTTCCTGTTAATATGTTCCAATTGATATATAATACTATGAATCTATATGTTAAATATGAGAACATGTATCTCAAATTTATGTGTATGTGGAAACTTATATAATTCATGTTCCTATAATCTGTGTATATAATACCCTTCATACGCACCCAAGTGTGTATAAATATGTGTTAAATTGTATCCATATGCATGTAATATTCCACTATAATTTATATCAATATGTCAATATCTATCATGTAACTAAAACATTTGTTATATGAACCATTATGAATCTCTAAAATATGTACTTCAATCCCATTTTTTATTCATGTAGGCTTATTTATCTATGAAAATACCATTTTAATGACTCATTTTTGAGATGAGAAATGTTTCATATACATCACTCATTTCAAAGGAAGACTTAATTGTATCACATCATGTATAAATATAACATCATGTATATTCATGCGATCATGTGGAGATATGCCATCATAGTAATGTATATGTCAATCAAGACTTGTATGCAACTAATGTAATTAATTTAAAATAAGTTTCATGTGTATATATATATATATATATATATATATATATATATATATATATATATATATATATATATATATATATATATATATATATATATGTATCATTATTATAAGTGTAATTAAATATGAAAAAACAATAGAAGTGCATAACATGGATAATGGCATCAATCAATGTAATAAATCTCAACAAATGAAACAATCTCATGTGTTAATGTTACACATAAAGTCTATGGATGAATATAGTGGACATAGATATGTTAAAAATAAGTAATACCAAGAGCCACACACAAAGGACATAAATATCTCACAAAAGAAAGAAAATAATATGTTACATAAAACAAGCCAATGTCCACACAAAAGGGACATAAAGATGTCATAGAAAAGTCAAATGAAAATGTCACATCAAACAAGTCTAAGGGCCACATATAATATACGAGCACACACTATCCTATCATGAAAGATGTTAATACAATGATTGGAACATAGAACAAGTAAATATTATCCTATACCATCCATATGTGTCAATGTTACTTCATAGTATAATATCATATCCATGTCGCACTATGTAAGATATGAGCAACTAGTTAGACATTTAAAAGCCATTTAAGTATCTCAACATGATATGAAGGCCATATAAACATATAAACTATAATAATTAAACATGTCTAATAATATGCCCTTAATATTATCATGTACATTGGATATATGAAAGTCCAACATCTATATTTCCATGTATAACTTGTATGTTTTACATCGCACTCATATATCATGAAATACATCTCTTTATGAAGAAAATATGACATATACCAAACATTTGAAAAATAAAATATGTAAATATATATATACACATACATATATATATATATATATATACACACATACATATATATATATATATACACACACACACAAACACACAGATATATATACATATATATATATATATACATACATATATATATATATATACACACATACATATATATATATACATATATATATACACATATATATATCCATACATATATACATACATACATACATACATACATACGTACATACATACATACATAAATTGTATTCTTGGATGGTAATCCTTTATCTTCACAAAGGTGCCATGGGGATCTTATGGAAATAGTTGAAGCTCATATAAATGTTAGATTAGGTTATATATGCTCAAAGATTATGCACATTTTATTGGGAATAGAAATCCTTAAAATTAATCTTATCCTACAGATGTTTTGATCACATCTCCACATTTATAGAATCTAAATGTGGATGAGTGCTACAAGGCTATCATCATTTCCTAGTGATGATCAAAGTTTGATGATATCAACATACAATTGGAAATGCATTGAAAATAATATAAGGAGTTTGTGGATGTTTTTAGCGAAATAGGTGGTGATACTAGATAAAATGAATGAGTTTTGATTCATAAAAATTATTTAATTTCAAGATAATCATGTTGAAAATACTTACAACACTAATGGCTATATAGGTAGAAAATAACCAAATTTGAAAGGCCTAGGTGGGAAGCGAATAGATAAAAATAGATTTAAATAGGGGAAAGGAAGAGAATGAAGGAATAAGCATACAAATGTATGTCTAAAAAACTTCCAAATTTATTACACACAGCTACTATTGTTTATAAAAAATAACACAAAAAACATATAGAAAAGACTTTCCTTATTCTCTTCCCTGCTCTCTTTCCTACAAGCTGTTCTATTTTCTTCTTCCAAGCTAATACTCTATTCTCTTATTCATCTAGAAATATATTATTCCAAGCTACGGACTGATGCTTTTTTCCTTTTCTATAGATAGCTCTACTCTTTTCTATATCTCTATTTTCCCCTGCTCTCTCTCTCTCCCTCTTTTAGTTGTTATAATCTCTTTTCTTCTATTTTACAGTTGCATTCAAATCCATCTATATTAATTTTTTTTCTCTCTCTAAGAATGTAAAAATAGTTTTTACCTACCAATGTAAGTTTTTCTCCAAAACAAGCCAAAAAGGGATCCAAATGTCAAAATTTTAATGACATCATTTAATGGTTGTAGTTGTCAAATTTTGGAGTTGAGTATGGATGTAGGCAGGAGGAGGTCAGAAATAATATTATTTTCAAACTCTCCCTTATTTTTGACCTTCCACCATGGTTAGTTAGACTTTTATTAGTTTTCAAAACTTCCTTATAACTTCTTTTTAGTTTCCCAAATGCTTATGTATCCTTTTTATGCATGTTTGAGGCTTTGTTACTAAAGTCTACAGCTCTACTTATAGATTTTGTAGTTGGACTATTAAAATTCATAGCTACCCTACCAAAATCCATAATTGGATTGTAATCTATAGCTGGATGGATGAAATCCATAACTAGAATATAAAAATATATAACTACCCTACTAAAATCCATAACTAGACTGTAATCTAGAGCTAGACTGAGGAAATTTCTTGTTGGACTGTCAGAATCTATAGCTACCCTACTATAATCCATATCTCTACTATAGGACTCTAGAGCTACCATAAAAATTTATAAGCCTAATTTTGCTACATGTATGACCCCTAATCTTCCTCTTATATACATGAAAGTGTTTTCATATAATTTTTTAGTGAAAATATCTTATCAGACTTGCAAAAGCTAAGCTTTATGACATGATTTTCAACTAAAACATGAATAAAGTGATACCTGATTATAATGTGTTTATTCCTACCATGAAATATGTGATTTTTTGACAATTATATATATGATACATTATATTAATAGACCATAAAAGTTCCCTGGTACTCCTGATGCAAATGAAAAAGTATCCTTCTCAACCATATAGCCCGACATTCTCCTAGATTGGTTATTAAATACTCTACTTTAGCTATATAAAATGACAATATGGGTTGTTTCTTTGAATCCAAAGATATGGTTCCTAACCCAAGATGAAATACATACCCCAAAGTTCTCTTTTGGTCATCAAGGTTTCCTACCAGTCACTGTTCATATAACCAACAAGCTAAAATTGATCTGCTACTATATACAAAACTCCATACTCCCTTATTCCATTCACATACCTCAATATACTCTTTCCTTCTTGCCAATTTGTCTCCATTGGCATCTCCATAAATATTTATATGAGGTTGACTACATACATGATATCTGACGTAGTTTTAGTCAAATACATTAGGCTCTTATAGCATTTGCGGTCTATATTGTTGTTGCAATCATGTTTGTATAACTTAAAACTTGTCTCAGTTGGAGTGAATATAGGCTTGATATCTATCATCTTGAACCTTTCTAAAATATCATTTTCATACATATATTGGCATATTAATATGCCTTCATCCATTTTTTTGATTTATATTACAAGAAAATACTTCAAGAGCCCCAAATTAGTCATCTAAAATTAATTTTTCATGGTTGTGTTGAATTCTTCAATGGATTGATTTACATTTTTGATGAATATTAGATCATCCAAATACAAAATATAAATTAACATACATTATTTTCATGCTTTGTTTTATAGTGGGGGCTCACTTGTACTTTTGCTAAAATTGTTACTCAACAAGTACGAGTCTATACAGTTGTACCATGATCTTGGGGCTTGCTTGAGCCCATACAATTCCTTTTTTACCATGATTGAGAATCTGATATCTAGGTGGTTATCCCACATATACCTGTTCTTATATCACTCCATTCAATAATGCCAACTTCACATCCATTTGATGCACCTTTGATTTGTGTTGGGCAGAAATGGCTATGATTATCCTTACTATTTCTAGCCTTGTGATGGGTGCAAAGGTCTCATTGTAATCACATTCGAGCCTATGATTATAGCCCTTCACCACTAGCCTTGCCTTATGCCTCTTTATCTTACCTTTGGGATTAGATTTTTTTGTACATCCACTTAACTCCTATGACTTATTTTCCTTTTGGTAGGTCAACTAACTCCCAAGACTAATTTCTCTCTATGCCATGCATTTTTTTGTCCATCACCTCACACCACTTATTGTCCTTCACTAATTATTCAAATTATATTGGATCAACTAATAAAAAGAGTGGATAACTCATAGTTTCATCTTAATTTTTCTCATACCTTGATTTCTCATAAATTTCTTGTAATCTCTTTGTGCTTACTCAGCATTGATTTGAGTTGGAAGAGGAGGATGTTAACTCTTAAACAACTTCTTAACCTTCATGATGGCCATTTCCATTAGAAGAATCAACCATATGTGAAATAAGGGTCCAACTTCGTGCATTGGTGGATATACCACCTATTATTTTAGATTTAATAAAGGGTCGCTTTCCCTTGTTTCTACAAGCTCTTCTTCTTGTCTCTCTTCCCAAGCTTCATGCTAAATGAATTAAACATCCTAGCTGATTATGAGATCTTTAATGATAAGAGTGTATAACTGGTATGATTTTTATTGTTTACTATACTGTATAAAAATATAATTCTCACCTTTGTCATCCCACTTAATTCTTCTTTGCTTGGGCCCATGTGCATATGTCACACAACTAAACACTCTAAGGTGTTCTACACTTGGATTTTGGTTTATCCATTATTCTTGAGGGATCACATACCTAACACTACTCATTAGACATATATTCAAAAAATACAAGGTTATTTTTATAGCCTTAGTAAAAAAAACTCATTAGGCAAACCCTTTGCCTTTAGCATGCTCCTTTCCATCTCTTAGATGGTCCTATTCTTCCTCTCATCCACACCATTTTACTATAGTGTATACCTATTTTTAAATTGGTTATTTATTCCATGATCCTTTAAAAAAATCATGAACTCATTATAGATATACTCTCTCCCTCTATCAATTATCAAAATCTTGATGTAGTGGCCACTTTGCTTCTCCACCATGGCTGTGAATTTCTTGAAGGTCTCAAATGCCTCTGATTTGTTCCTCAAGAAGTACACCCATATATTCTAGTTATAATCATCTATGAATGTCAAGAAATAGACATTCATGGATAGGGAGGGTGTCTTCATAAGACCACACAAGTCTGAATGGATCATCTCTAAAGGAGCTCTAGCTCTCTATGCCTTACCCATGGTAAATGCAGTCGTATGTTACTTCCCCATTATGTAACCTTCACATACCTTATTTGTTTGTTCTATAAGGGTATCCCCTTTACCATGTGATTTTTATGAAGAAGGTTCATCCATCCAAAAATCAAATTCCCATACCTAAGATACCAAAGAGTAGACTCATCTACTATTACTATTTTGAATGCTTCTATGAGCTCACTTTGTATTCTCAATGGAAACATCTAATTACTTATCATCTTGAATACTAAAATCTACCTATTACAGCCACTCCTATCAAATATGATGAAATCACTATTCTCAAATCTAAACTTGTATCCCTTTTGGATAAGCTACCCAATGCTAATAAGGTTGTGCTTCAATCTGAGCATATAATATACATCATGTATTTGCCTTTTATCACCTTGATTGGTAGGGATTGAAATGCTTTATTTTCCCATTATGGGAAATTTATCATTATTTCCCATATTTACCTCTGATTTTATTTACTCATCTATATGGTTTAACATCTCTTTTTTCTCACTCATGTGGTTGCTACAACCACTATCCAAATGCCATGTCTCCTTACCACTTTGCTCAATAATGTTACATGTTATAAACAATCTTCCTCATTTCTCATTTTTATTAGGTTGAACCTTTTGTGTATGAGTTAAATTATTATTATTATTATTCATGTCATATTCCTCCTTTATACACTCCCTAGCATAGTGTCCATACCTCTTGTAATAATAACATTGGACAATTATCATACCTTTGTGTAGATCCACCTCTAGAAGTGTTATTTCTCCTTCTTCCTCTTTCATATGGTTATTGATGGCTATGCCTTCCACCTTATTTAATCCTAAAAGTTCTTCCTTTTCCTATATTATTTTATCCTCTCCCCTTCCTTTCACATTCACATTAGTATTGAATGCTTGCTCATGGCAGGAGGTGGTTGACCTATTTAACCTTTGTTTATGGGTTTGCAAAGAACCCATTAGCTCATCCACTATCATTTTAATCAAATACTTTAACTCTTATATTCCAACCACTATAGGTTCAAAGCCAATATTTATTGGATTAAAATAGGGGATAAATATTTTAAGGAGTCATTTCAATTGTTGTGAGCCAAAAACTCAAAAAACCAAATTCAAGTCATTACTAAGGTTGGGAACAAAACAATAGAGACTCTTCAAATAATGAAATATTTTGTCTACCATTATCAGTAAGTGTTCAAATCTCAAGCATCTTCAACTAAATTTGAAACTTCCCTTTAGCAATGCCTTTAAGTGGTGACATGTAAACTTGCTCTTGCCTAGTGGGTGATTTATGATAGGCCCCTCATTGTTGATGATTTGCATGAAGCGGTGTCTCACATGGCTAATGAAAAATCTCTTGTCATTGATGGATTCACCTAAAATTTTTACTAAAATCTTTGGGATCTTGTGGGAAGTGACTTACGTAAGATTTATCAAGAAGCATTTGTTGTACATTCATTGGGTAAAAATATAAATAAAGAAAATATCAAATTCATACCTAAGTAGGGAGATAGTGAGTTAATCTACAACTATTGCCTCATCACCCTCCTAAATGTTTCTTATAATATTATTTCGAAGGCTCTAGTAATCTAGATGTGTAATATGTTGCCTCTCATTGTGCATCCAAAATAAATGGGTTGTAATAGAACTTGTTATATCTTGGATAATATCATTGCTATTTGAGAAGTGATAGATTGGGATAGACAGTCTAAACAACAAGATATGTTCATCAAAATTGAATTTAAAAAATCTTATGATCGCATCAAATGGCCTTTTATCTTAGCTATGCTTCAAGCTGTGGGTTTCAAGCCCATCTTCATTTAAGTTATTCAGATGCTTTTCTCTGATGCCTCAGTTGTCCTATCCATTAATGGAGTTACCTATGAGAAATTTATATTATTCTATTCCATTCACCAAGGGTTCCCTCTGGATCCTACCTTGTACATTCTTATAGCTAATGGTTTTGGATATATTATTAGTAATGCCTAAGCTAGTGGCTTTGTTAAGGGAATTTGTCTCCCTCTTGATGTAGCTAATACACATGAAGATATGAAATTACTTAATGGAAACCTTACAAATGACTCCTTCCTTACCCTTATTGAATATGAAGCCAATGTGGACAATGCCTTATAGTGTCTTAACACCTTCTACCTAGCCTTTGGCTTCAGCATCTAATGGTATAAAACTCCTTGCTACATATAATCTTATGTCTCTCAACCAACATGGGCTACTTAATTCAGTTGGAATTGAATCTAACATGACACAATATTTAAATTCTTTGGCATCCCATTTTCTTTCGATGCTTCACCACCCTTAATGTGGAAATATGTTGTTGACAGAGTTGCTAAAAAGCTAGATTACTAGGTGACCAAGTCTCTTTCATTGGAAGGATAATATTAAATTTGCTCAAAAATTCTTGCATCCACCCATGTTTATTACTTGTCATGTTATTCCACAAAATCTTACCAAAGGTTGGTGAAATTACTTAGAGACATCATTTTGGAAAATTCTCCACAAGGTAAAGGATTTCACAGGGTGGGTTGGGAATATTTTTACCTCACATGTGAATCTAGAGGAATGGGACTCATCGACATATCTTGGTAAATAATTGCCTTATGTGCCAAATGTATTGTGTAGGCCATTGAGGTCTTAAAAGCTTGGAAGGTGATTTTTAGACATTATATCTACTTAGGCTTGCTCAAGGGCAAGAAATCTTGGAAAGGGATTAGCTTCCCCAATCTACTCTTCATCTAATCTCATGTCTAGATCACTAGGTCCTTTGTGGCCAAAATCATCTAGAAGGCTTAGGAAAAGATTAAGCCATGGATTTTATGGAATGTTTCAATTTCTATATTGGGCTCTTTGTTAACTCCCACTCTCATTAGTGGTCACCCATTTTTTATCATAATAAAGTACCCCTATAAAAATTCCCTTCGATGAATTCCCTCAAGCTTTTTTATAGAGGAATTCATCCCATCTAGGATATCTTCTACATATGTTCTCATTATTGTCTATCTTGGGAGGAGGTAAAAACTAAATTTTTATTATCCAATATGGAACATGAATCCTACCAGGCAATTTTCATTGCCATCCTAGCTTCCATGCTCCATAAAATCTTAGTCCATTCCACTCGACCAAGGTGGAAGGACTAGAAATGGTATGTTGAGACCCCTTTTCATAACTACACTCCTCGACTATGCTATTCTTGGCTCACCCAATATTTGCCCATGGTTGGAAAGTTTAATGCTCACTAGGGGTTGAAATCATCTATTAAAATGTGGAGCTTTTGGTTCAACACTATTTGGGGGGCTTGTGTTGAGCCCAAGCTTGCTCACTTTGCTTGGTGTATGTATACATTCAATTCCCAACACCATTTGTGTTGAAATTGTCAATCTTACTTAAATTGGACTCAAATACACATTTTAGGTCAAAATCATTAAAACACCCTAAATGGTTCAAACTTGTCATTCAAGTGTCAATTCATGTCAAAGTATCCCTAAATGGGGAAATTCATTTTATGGGCCAACTAACTTTGATCAGATCATTTTGAGTCAAAATGCCAATTTTGCACTTGGGTGCCATGGTTTTCTCTTTTCTATCAAATCTCTTATAGAAGACATGTGCCCTTGTTATTTGGTGTTGATAACATCCTAATAAGACAATAGCTCCAACACATCTAACATCACCTTCCAATTCTTCTTGAGTCAAATGATGACCTATTAATATGACTTTCTAACCATTTTGATTAATTGAGGACCAATTTCCAAATAATTGTACAAATGTTGATTAACCTTGTTTAAGGATAATTAATATAAATTAATAGCTTAAGTGGATTTTCCATGAGAGTTTTTGAATATTTATTTTTGGAAATTAAATTCTATTCACTACATCGTCTAATGACATCATCATATAGGGTGGCATCCAAAAGCCATAAAAGCAATAAATATCAATATTATGGGTCTCCCATGCCTCATTAAGACCCTAAATGCCTCTTAAATGACCCTTTATCCCAAATATTAATGAGGGATATTTATGGATTTAATTATATAATTATATTAATTCATGGCCACACATCAAAATATTGAGATGGACAGTCATGGTTGATCCTAATCAATCTCAAAAATCTATAAATAGAGAGGCCATGAACATCATTTTTAAGATTGATTTGTGCAAAGTTATAATGATAAATTTTCTCCACAATCATTTATATTGATCATTGTTTTTCATTATCAAGCTTCATTTGATAGGCTACATTAGAGATTTCATCTACTTTGAGCCTATGTTATACAAAGAAATCTTGAGACATGGGAGGAGCTACCACCATTATTGGTGAAGACAAGAACTCTTGATCAAGGGAGAACATGATTTTGAGTCACACTTGTATGGTGAATTCACTTAGGGAGGTAATTGATTTTTATTTCTTTTAATTATTTCTTGCTATCTTTTATAATTCTTGCATGAATATATAGGCTACATTTTTTTATGTCTTTAATGTATTTTTCATGATTTCTTGACTAATGCTTGACTAACTCTCTTTGTAATCCTCTCTATATTTTGGCATGCCCAATGGGACTACACCCCAAAAATTTGCACACAAAGGCTCTTTCAAGCAACCTACTAACCAATTTTATGTATAATCTTGGAGTGGAGTCAAAAGAATGAAATTTTATGTTAAAATTCTATTTTTTTATGATTGCATTTTTGTTCCTAGTAATGTCAGTTTTGCTCTCTGTTGCAATATCACTATTATCACAATAGAGATTTTGTAACAAAATTTTTGTTTACTAAAAAGTGATTTCATAGCCTTGAGTGTTGATATCATTTGTTGAAATAGTGATTCTATTTGCTTGAGTAGTGATTTCACCAAAATAGCAATTTTTTCTCATAACAATGATATTATTCACCCTATGTAATGATTGTGTACTGAACAACAATGAGTTCATATTCAACAATAGTTATTTTGTCAATAAAATAATGCTATTGTGTGTTTTTGATGAGCTAACCCATAATAATGATATTGTTGTCTGGTAATTATGATTTTGTAGGGAAATAGTGATATTAACTATGTAACAATGATTTTGAAATAAAGAGCTTATTTTGAGAAGTTGCTTCACTCATTTACAAATTAGCTTCAAAGATAAAGGATATACTAAATTTTTCATTATAGGATCAAGCTTTATATTGGTTAATACATGCTTTTTAGACCTTATTTAAAAGTTTAAAATGAACTAGGAACTTTTTTTTGGTGCTTAATGGAAAATTTAGATTCTTAGGTAAATGTTTTAAAAAATTATGCTTTCAATGTTACAACTTAAGACCAAGGGGTCAAAAAAAACCACCTAATATTTCATTTGGTGCTTAAAATTGAACTCACTTATTAAATGGTGTCTTCAATAGTTGTTTAAACTTAGAATTTGATTGGCAAAAAGAGGGACATTGCATGTATGCTCTTCCATCCATCCCCTTTAAGGAGCTTTTGGAATCAAAAGCATCATCCTTATTACAAACATGCCTAGTCTAAGGCATAGAAATAATGTCATCTAAAGAATTCTCCAAAAACTCACAATAGTTTGGGTGATCTTGCAATGACCCTAAAGTCTTTGTATTAGTCATTTATTTTATTACATCTTGGCTTATGAGGAGGAATTCATTACCTCCCGCAAGTTCTATAGAGAATATTTAACCTAGGGTTTCATCCCCTGACACTAACTTTAACCACTCCCACTAGGATGAGAGGTTTGAGTATTTAAACCATCTTCTAGTGTTAGATTTACACATGGGACGTATCTGGTCTTTGGACATCATACTACACTGAGCAAGTGATGGATGTAGTGGTTGTAATAAGGGTAAGACATTTTTATAACAAGCCAAGTGTCATAGATACCCAATTAATGTGTGTTTATTTTACATCATTTGACATGAAAACCATTGTGCAATTGATCCATATAGAAACATTTAAAAAACTTGTAGTTTTTATATAAATCCACACGTACTACAGAAGTATTGTTAGTGCTAGGTGCACCTCAAGGTCCATGTCATTATATTATCATTTGAGAGAAGGGGGGTGTAATAAACCTAATATATAATGTCCATTTACTTTTGTATGAACACATAAAATCCTCTCAAATGATGTATATAGATAGACTCTAATAATATCATGCAATCTTATCAGTTTAGACTTAAGATGATTGTTTTTGTCATTAGCTTACTAGTATTGATTTGTGTCTAAAATTTCTTGTTAACTCAATAAACTTAACCAAAACACATTGTCCTCCAAATTCTTGAGCAAGGGAGGTATTACATTATCCAATTGTAAAATTCATATTTTCTTTGGTTAAGCATTACATTATCCAATTGTAAAATTCATCTTTTCTTTGGTTAAAATTATTATCAAAAACTTTGTGTCATATCACCCACTTTGGCACAATTATGCTACCTATTTGATTTTATATCATTTAACTAATTTTATTTAAAGTCCCTCATTTATAATTCACATTTGAAATTGAACCTTTCTTAGTTTTCAAGGTTGGTGTGTTAAATTAGGTTCTCCATTTTCACACTAAACATGTTCTAACTTGGGTTTAATTTTCCATTTAGATTGAGGGCTATTTATTAGACTCAAAATCATATTATCATCTTGGTAGACTCAATTCATATTAGATATCACTCATGCTTTGATTCCTAGAATATATTTTATCCTACTATAACCATGTGGTGATGTTATGTTATCCATTTGGTCTTAGATTTTTACTTAGTGATTCATGTATTTTTTTACGTCTTGAGTTTCTTAGTTCATATTGTCTTCTTCATAATCCAAAGAGCTTTCCTCTAATTTTTTAGGGTCAACTCATCGAATTTGAAACTATATTTTATGGTAAAGGCATATCATGAAGATCTAGGCTTTGGTGTATTAGTTTTCACCTTGGATCCTTGAATTACCTTACCCTCTTCTAATATATGTGATTTTAACTTAACTAAAAGTTGAGTAAATTCATGAACCAAATCTTCTAATTATGTGTGGTTCCAAGTCACCATCATTTATAGTCTCTTTAGTACCTTCGTCATTTTTTTGAGGAGAACCAAGCATACTTTATTTGAAAATTTTCAAAACATTGATCCAAATCTAGTCAAACACAGAGAAAAACTCTTTTTAGACATGACTCAAAGGTTCACTCATAGTGTGGCCTCTTATAGCCTTAACTATGAGGATGATAAATTTTATGATGGTCAAGATAACCTCATTTGTTTTATGAAATCCTTGAAACACTAGGATTTAAAGATGATTATAATGAATATCAACCCCAAGAAGATCAAGATGTACTTCTTAGGTTTATAGAATCAGGTGCTAGAATACCTTCAAATTTTTCTATTGAAAAATTGCATACTTTAGTTAGAGAAGGATAAAAATGACAACAAGACCAATATTTTTCACAAATAGACATACCTTCTTATAATAAAGGAAATGAAATACAAAGAGAGTCAAAACCCATAAATCTAGATCTTTTAGCTAAGATCAAGATAATAAGTCAATGATATAAAGATTTACTTGTTGAAGACTTAACTAACTCATTGGTTTCCACTTCAATTCAAAATGATACTTTGAATGAATAGGGAAATGTGGTCGAAAGTATGCAACAAACATTTGATGAGAACATAACCATAGTGGATCAAGGTAACCTAAATGAATAGTCAAAGTCACAAAAGATCCTACAAAATATTCCATTTGACATAGAGCATACATTTTTCAATCATCAAAAACCTCTTATTACATTAAAAAATCAAAGATCTAAACATTTAGTTTGAATTGAGGAAATCCTTAAAGACAATTTCGCTAGTTCATTCTAACCAACACAAAAATTGGTAAACAAATACAGAACTTCCCAAAATCAACAAAATACTGAATAGCCAAATTTAGGGAATGTTTTACAATTCAAGAATCAATGTCCTATTTTCTCAACTCAAGGAATGAATCAAAACCAAGGTACACATTGAAAGGCATACATTCCCTATAAATCCACACAAAATCAAGGGCACATTCTACCCCAACAATAATAAAATTAAGGGCACATTCTACCATAATAACAACAAAACTAGGGGTACATTCTACCCCAACATCATCTTATCCAATCCGCAAATGCACCAAACATGAAAGAGTGAAATTCTATGAAGGAAATTGTTCAGAGATTGAAGATGAATAATAGAGTTAAAAAGTACAAATTTGATGAGATATGTCCATATCCATTTGATTTATCTATTTTCCAAAACTCCTTTCCATCTCATTTTGAGGCACCCAAATTTCACGAGTACAAAAGAAAGGGAGAGACACATGAGCACATACATGAATGATTTGTCTTATGTGAAGAGGTTTCTTATAGTAGTGAATACTTACTTGAACTATTTCCATGAAGTTTAATGGGATAGGCTTTAGATTGGCTACTTAAACTACCCAAGGGATAAATTGTGGATTGGAATGACTTATCAAAAAACTTAATTAACCATTTATCATATAACGTAAAACATGAATTGACCATTGTTGACTTGTGAAAAGCCAAACAACATGATGGTGAAAGTTTTTCCACATACTTACAATGGTGGAGAGCATTGACAGGTCATTTTCAACATAACTTGCCAAACAAATAGTTGGCTAATATATTTGTATAGAAATTGCATCTTAAATTCATGCATAATCTATGGTTATCTTGTGCTAGCTCATTTGAAGAAATTATTATCAAAGGAGTGCATATTAAGAAGGCTCTTATTTCTAAAAGCCTTGTCAATATTTTTGCATAGGGTTAAACATCTAATCAGACTTAATCATCAATTCAAATAGTTGTGTAAGATAAGCCAAAGGGATTTAATAAAAATAAGAACATGGTTAGAAATGGGGTGACTAAAAAAAGGCACATATAGATGGTGCAGGCTATACCTCCCCCAAATGCACATTTAACACCCTAAAATTCACCACCTACTTTAAGGAGATAGCCTCCATGAAAGACATTTCATAATAATTTTAGAGTCTTTAGTAAGTTAGGAGAACCAATTGAAATAGTTTTACAAAAGCTCATCAGTGCTAATTTGATTTTATGACCAATACCAAGGCTATTTAGTCAAGATCAACCAAAAGCAGATTGGTACAAAGAGAATGAATGGAGAAATTTCCATCATGTTATTGGTCATGATGTGTATTGATGCATCCAATTACGAAACATTACTAAAGACTTTATTGAAAGTGTTGAAATGGAAATTAAGTTGGCCCCTAATTAGGAGACCAATCAAGATATGGAGATCTAAAAGGATCCCTTTCCTCAACATAATCCACCACCAACAAGAAATAATCAAAATCAAGGATAGAGGTAGAATTAGAACCAACATCATGGTCAAAATTGTAATGAGCTTAATCAAGATGATAATGCCCATACTAACAATGTGGCTTATAACAATATGCCATATGACTATAAAAATACTTTGGGGCACATTTCTTCTTCCCACATTACCACTATTACTATGAAACCATGTGGACAATCTCATGTTCCTCATAGCATGGGACCCATCATTATAGGGTTAACACACTTTCCCCTTAGTAATACCATGTCAAGTTTGCATAATCATGTTTTGACTCTATTTGCATGCATTACTAATTTTGAATGATATTACCTTTATTATAATTATAAAGGCTCCTCATTAACTCAAAATTATAATAATACAACTAGATGCATGTGAGTCATCATTCGAGGTTGTTTGCCTTCCTCTTCTATTTATAATGACTCCTTGCCACCTATAGGTTGTGTAATCACAAATAGACTCTAGTGAGTCACCATCCAGGGCCCTTTACCCACTTCTTCCTTGAAACCCAATGAGAACATTTTGTTGATGATTCTAAAGATGAATATTGTGCCAACAAAGACTAAACTAGCTCAATGCCTAATAGAAAAGCCTTATAGTTTAGTAGACCAATTGAACAAAACCCCTATTATAGACACGAAAATTATGTCTACTCCTTGGTCAACTCCCCCTTGGTCCCCTTGGTCCACTTATAAACATTCCTAACCCACACACTTATTAATTTAAAATAAAATACCTATTTTAAATTAATAACACCACCCTTGACACATCACCCATGACACCTCACCTTGGATTCCTTGCCCTTGGATACCCTCATTTATCACCATATGACTAATCATTCCAACTCTCCCACTAATCCTCATTCCTATTAAACCCACCTTCGACCATTTAACTATGGCAACTAAACTCGGTAGATGGAAGAATGGGCAAAAGGCTAAAAATAGCCCTTTTTCCCATTTTTTAGCCACCGACGTCGGTTAAATGTCAGCTGAAGCCGGTGGTATCACCAATATTGGTTGCTTAAAATCACGTTCTAACCCCAAAAATGGATAATCACATACTCAAATGTGAATTCTCTTGCACCCATAATTTGACCTCTCTCTCTCTCTTTCTCTCCCAAATGCACGCTAAGCATCATAGGGTACAAGAACTATGCATCAGTCACTCCACCCCTGATTGAAACATTATAAGAAGTATTTTATAGTAGTGGCATTGGGAACAAGCGTTCACACCTCTGATTCTTCAGCAACTAAGAGCTAAGTATTCTTCTTCTATTTCATTTAAGTAATTTGGAAAGCATTAGCAATTAGCTTCTATTTAGCATTTCTAAATATCATCAACCAAACTTGACTTTCTTCTTGAAGAGGTTGATAGGCTTTCCCCATATCCTTACTCCTTTTGACAACCTATCCTCTACCCCTTGTCCCTCTTAAGACCATATTCACTGTCCTGCAATCCTCCATAAACCATTAAACAAACCTCACCTCCTTCTAGACCCCTCTGTCGACCACAACCCTGTCTAGAATTCACCCAAGGCCATTGCCCTGACTGGCATCGACCATTTCCCCTACCGACATTGGCAAAATAACTGACGTTGATAGCTTGAAAAACTGATGCTGGTAGAATAACCGACGTTGGCAACTGTGACAGACTGACAGTAAAATATAGGTGTGCATTATCTCTATTTCTTTTGTTTAGTCTTTCACCATTTCTCTTTCTAGAAACACTCTTTTATTAAAAGTGGACTGTCATCCCTCAAGGAAGTCTTTGTACTTTTAGGATCAAGCTTTGCTTAGTATTCCACCATATATCTATCTAACATTTTTTTGTTTAAGTCTTATTCTCTCTATAGGTGTCATCCTCCATAGCCAAAGAGGAGCTCCTTTAATCGTCTAGATACGGTGCACAAACTTCATCCAGGTACATGCAAACCCCTGACCATTATCTTAGTTTCTTATTTCTTCTAAATGTGAAAAAGAAAAAACTAGTTAGAAACATTTTTGGCATGCCGTGGGACCCTAGAGTTTTCCTTGGGTCCATCCTTTTTCTTCTAAAACAAACATTCATATAGGTGCATTAGGGAATTTTCTCTCCTTGTATCCTTCTTCTTTCTTTCTCTTTCAAAATGAAACCATAAGCACAAGCTAAAAATAACCACTTTCTTTTTCTTCTTGTCACCTTTCCTCTTGCATCTTAGAGTAGTGAAATTCATACTCTTAACCTTTTCTCAACTTGTTTGCATCCGAACAAAACATTTCAATTTGGGCTTAAAATCTATTGCATCTCATTTCTACTTGAATGCATATTTAGCCTTCTCATCTAGTAATTAAAACCACATTATGAATAAAGTGTAGTGTACTTATTTTACACAACCTGACCACATTCACAAATCAAACATCTAAACATACCTGAGACAAGGTCTGACTAGGATTTCATCACCTAGCGGATACCTTACCCTTCTTGGTAATCCTACTTGGACTTCACTACCAAGGGGAGAACCCACTCTATTCTCTGGCAGAGTATAAACTCTAGGGGAATTATATACTGGCTAAGTGACCTAGCTTATCTCTGGGCTCATGAAGTGAGGGGAGAAAGCTCCTAGCACCAGGCCATGTATGAAACCTAATACAGATCTTGAACACCAAAACTAAGCCAAAACCAACCGTAGACTGCTTCTTTTAGGACCTGTTCTAAAAGCCCAACTTCCCAAACACACTCTTCTAAGGCATAAGCCAACAAGACTCTAAAATTTATTCTTAAGAATTTAATGTTTAAAGGTTGCTTGTCTTCATCTATTTTTCTATCTCTATCTGGTTTTTTGAGCTGGTGAGGTTGTATTCTGAGCTCCAAGAACAACTCAGACTTTCTTCTTTCTTCCAAAAACTTTTAGTTTTTTGAAGTTTCTGGAAATACACAGTCACCGACATCAGTTTTTCCACCGACGTTGGCAACTGGTCTTCACTAACATCGATTATCTAACCAACATCGGTAACTTTCTTCACCGGCATTAGTTTTTACACAGACGTTGATCACTGTCAAAAAATTTCTTCTCAAAATAGCAAGCTAAAAACTTGACCTTTTTGCTGTTAAAAACACCAATTCTAGTTTTCTTAGGCTGAAACATATAGTTTTAGAACTAGAATCTATTTTGCCTTGGATGGTTTTGACACGTAGACAAACCAAAACTCTTATTAACCACGCAAGGTAACAACCACTTCTGTCTTCGCCCTCCATAACAAGTCCTCTAATGGAGTATCATTTAGACACTGAGTGTACTCCTATCCAACCAACCCCAACTCGACCCCCTATTATTCCCGAAGGGGACTAAGACTTTGAAAGGTTCCTTGACCTCAATGTCAAGGCTCTTCAACACTATCTCGTAAGAAGTCAAACGTGAGACTCTTTAGGCAACCCAGTTTATGGGATGCTAACTTCCTTAGTTGACACGGCAATCGTATCAACAGTCTTCATAACCCAACCCATAGACACCCAGGCCATTGCCTCAACTAACAACCTAACCATGACTAATCTTCAAAGTGTGGCCTCTCCTTCTATTTATGGACCTACCTCCATTGGGGTTTTGGTACCCTCTCAACCACAAACCATTCAACAAAGTTCTACACCATTCCAAAACTTAATTGTCTCCATCCCACCTACTCTTACACCCATCAACACAAGGGTGGCTACTCATCCTTTTGCTAGTGTTGCCATCACTCAACCACCTTTGGCGGCACCTAGTCAATTTGTACCCCCTAGCTTTATGACACAACCACCCTTGACTTCAACATCAATCCCCATGACGAACTACCAATATCTTGCACTGATACAAATGTAACCTAGTACGTCATACGCTCCATCTAACACCTTCCAAATGCCTTACAACCTAGGGGGCACCCCACCTACAAATCCATTGATCGATCTAATCAAGATGTTGATGGATAAGGTGTCTAATCTTGAGACATCCATTTTGGGTTCAAGAAATGTTCTCTCATATAAACAAATCTATAATGAACCTATTCATCCTTTAGTCCCAATCTGACCATATACTAGTTAGTTGGAGCTTCCCAAGTTTACTCGCTTTCAGAGTAAGGAGGACCCACAGCAACATCTACGAGTGTTTAGACACGCTTGTTACCTTATAGCACATGATGATGCATTATTACTACACACATTTCCCATGTCACTTTCTGGTGCTACCCTTGATTGGTATAATTCTATTGCCAGTCATTCTCTCTTTTATTTCAATCAACTCACCCAATTATTTCTTGACCACTTTTTAATTAACATAACTAAAAAGGTCTCCATCACAGACCTATATTCTATCAGACAATTTAATGATGAATCCATAGCTGATTTCGTTGCTTGATGGAGAAGTTTAATCAACCAACTCTCCTTTTCTTTACCTCAACCTGAGCTCATTGAGCTCTTTTCACAAGTGTGTGCCAAACACATTTCATCTACCTTATGGGTCCAAACATTTTGCACATTTGACGAAGCTTTCACCATGGCCAGGAAGCTTGAACTCCGTGCTGTCAAAAAAAATAAAGTCAAATTACATAGTAAAAATACTAACACAAAATCAAATGACTCTTCTTCCAAATATTCTTCCTCCAATTCCAATTCTAAGGGATCAGCAAATGTTGTGGTACTTAGATCATTGTCATCTACCACAACTAATCAATCCAAACCTTCCACATATCAAAGCATCACCAAACAATTCCAACAATGGTATATATAGTGTTAGTATACTCCTATAGGAGAATCATACGCTTCTGTGTTGGATAAACTAGTCAAACAGGGAGTCCTCAACCTCCCCCAAATTTGACCACCACCACAATTTGACCCCACAAAAGCCATCCCTACATGGTATAGGGCAAATGACTTCTGTAATTATCACCATGTCAAAGGCCATGACATAAACAATTGAAAAACCTTCAAAAACATTATCTAAGACATGATAGATAAAGGTGATCTTGTTTTGGATAACCCAAACATGCCACCTAACTAAAACATAGACATCTTTAGACAACCTTTCCCTAACCATCCCCCTAGTCAAAATAACATTTAGACCATGGTCAATGACCCCTAAGAGTGTAATATACACACAGTCAACACGGTTTCACCTCCCATTGCTAACCAACCTCTTCCACAAACCGAAGAGGTTAATCAACCTATTTGTTCATCACAAGTAGAAGAGCCTTCTCCTATTTGTCCACCACATGTAGAAGAGCCTTCTTCTCCTATTTCTCCCCTACAGGTGGAAGAACCTTCTTCTCTTATTAGTTCTCCATCTACCCCTCTTATATTGGAGGATGCTTTAACCATACTAGCACTGCTAGCCCCACCTTCATCCTTCCTACTACCAATGGAGGACCCTACCTTTCCTTCTCCTCAACCACAAGTAGAAGGCACAATCATCCCTGCCCTCTATCCTCTTGAGGAGTCACATTCTCTAATTCCTTCTCCACCAAGAGAAGAACTTGTCTCTTCACCTACTTCGACTAAAGATGATCCAGTGATGACTCTTTCTTGCCTTTGGCCCAAGATCGCTACATCTAACACTTTTTTGGTCTCACAACCACCCACATCTTCTAAAAAACCAAAGCCTCATCCAACATCTTCCAAACCATTCTCTTGATTGGTTGAGAACTTAGGATTTCTCCATTCGAAGAAGTTAGAGCATGAGGCATTATGGGAGCAACTCAAAACTCCTCATTTTACACACCCCATCTCATCTCGTATTGACAACCCTCCTTCAACAAAATCTCCCAAAGTCTCCAACAAAGATCAGGCTTCTACTTCTAAATCTTTAGAAGCCCAACCATCCACATCTAAACCTAAACCCTCACAAACATCCACCATACCAACACTGGTTAAATCCCTCAGTGTTCACCCCATATCTAACCTCACTCACCCACAAGTGAAGGTAGACTTGAACCTTGCCTCACACAATAGTAGTCCTCACACTAAACCAAAGAAGGCTACTAAAACACATCGGAGAAATCCTCCTCCACCATCATCATTGCCCTCTATTATGGGTCCTCATCCTTCTACCTTAATTGGAGTGCTCCCTACACCTAACAAAAACAAGTTACCTCCATTACTCCCTTTACCCAACAAAAACATACCTCCTCTAAAAAATTTGACACCCCTCACAAAGAAAGTGTCATCGACATGAGGGGCCCCACCACCAACCTAAAAGGTGGTATGGAAATCTCCCTCAACAACTTCCCAACAAAATTCATCAACACCTAGTGCATCAACAAGCACGGACCCATTAGTGAGTTCATATGCTTTGATACTATGCCAAATTTTGAAAACTTCTAACATCACTCTTCCACCTATCAAACCATTTCAACCTCTTATACCAAAGCCGTCTTTGTTTGATGATACTAAAATTTGCCTATATCATCACACACCTAGACATGACACTAAAAATTGTTGTGCCCTTAAGGTTGTCATCTGCCAATTCATGGAAAAAGACACCCTTCTTGTTGAAGATACTGTCAACAAATCTCCAACACTGTCTCATGTCTCCCAACCCTCTTCACCAACACACTCATCAACTCTCGAATCAAAGCCATCTTGGTTCAATGACACTAAATTTTGTGTGTATCATCGCACACCTGGACATGACACTGAGCATTATTGTGCTCTTAAAGTTGTCATTCATCAACACTTCAAAAAGGACACCCTTCTCACCAAGGCTCCTCTTGACCACCCTTTTAACAAACCACCAACACCATCTCATACCTCTCAAACATCCTCACCTAAATCGGGAGCCCATCATCAAACTGTGGTTCCTTGATCACCTTCAACCCCTTTGTTCAAAATCAACACCATCAATGTGGCCACTAGATCACAAACCATGAAGGATAAAGGGAAAGAGAAGGTTTCTCTCCCTCAAACATATCCATTCATCAAGCCTCCTCAACCAACATAACCCAAGATTTCAATCTTGGGCACATCCCATCCAACATCTTTGAAGCCAATTCATGACTCCAAGGTGAAACAATTTCACCCAACCTCAGTGAAGACATCTTTATATGACCTCATTCAAAGCTCTCCACAACATCATCAATCTCTAATCAAGGTTTTATAGGTAGTGGAGGGCCAACCCGAGGACTCCCAACCACTAGCTGCCTTAGTTCAATCATTACCCACCGTCGCCTCTATTACCTTTAGCAATTCTGAAATTCCTACCTCTAACTTGGAAGATTAAGATGCTGCCCTTTTCATCACAGCCTACATTGATTGAACTCACATTAAGCGAGTTATGACTGATGGGGGTTCTAGCATCAATATCATTTCCACCCATGCTTTTGACTAATTAGCCCTCCCAAAGAATTATGTGTCTAAAACTGACATAATTCTTCAATCTTTTAATGACACCACCACCACTACCATTGGCACCGTCGTCTTACATATTCATGCTGGTCCATGAACAATCCTAGAGCTCTTCTACATCATTGAGGGAGAGTTCCAATACAACATGTTATTAGGATGACCTTGGATCCATGCCATGGCTTGTGTCCCTTCTACATTACACCGTTGTGTCAAATTTGAACATGAAAGTCAAGTCCATGTCATTCCCATAGACCCCTCCCCTTTCAAGACATGCAACACAACTTATCAACCCAATGTTGTTCTCATTCCTCTCAATACATCGACCTAAACACTGCCTCCAACCACGGAAGCTTCAACAAGTATGCAAATGGCGATTACACCTACACCACCTCCTCAAGTGGCAACAAAAGACCCTATGGAAGATATATTCCAATGTCTTTCACTTGGGGATTATCGTTTACTCACCTTGGACATGTTCCAAACTCCTCAAGAGTATGGACAACTTCATTGCAATCCTAGCTATGACCATCGTATTAGAATGGTCATCCCTTATGGTCCTCCCAATCTTCAAACAAATCTCATCTATGGGGGGGTAGATCGAGCTCCCACTGATGGGAATCCTCTTTCATCACCTCAACTATTCACATCTAACTTCTCTTTTCTTGGCAACCCAAACTTTTCTCACACCTATCTTTATAGGTGTGCGTGGAAGGGCTTTGGCTTTAGATGCTATGAATAAGGCTCCCACCAGCTCGTCAAATCACCAAATGATGAGGCCATAAAGAATGCCAAGAAGCGACATGGCCTGGGTTTTGAAGAACCTACCAAAACTTCTAAAAACCCTTGCCCCGAATCTATCATAGACCAATCACCTCCAAACTTGCCCATTCCCCCATCTTTACCTATAGAGTTAGTGGTTTCCATCCCTCTATTTTTTTTGCATAAACACCATTCGCTTGGAACCCTTAACCTATCGACTAGGTGGGTTATCTAGGTCTCTCCCTCTCATTTATCCAAACATTATAAATGATGAATTTGCTACCATCAACACTGTCTAATGCGTAGATGATGATGCCATTCTCACCTACACAAGTGCAGATGACTCTTTCATCCAACAATTACTTCCTTAAAAAATGTAGGTTATTTTAAATGAATTGACAGATTAATCTCCCATCTTCTGATGTTCCTCACATTTTAAAGATTGGTCAATCTTTGGACATGCAGGAACAAATTGACTACACCAAATTCCTTTCAGACCATAGTAAAGCCTTTGCCTGGACTTATAGTGATATGCTTGGCATCGACCTTAACATCATCATTCATAACATTATCACAAACCCAGAGGCTAAACCTGTTAGGCAAAAGCTTCGTAAGATGCATCCTTGGGTTTCACTCCTTGTTAAAGAGGAGCTTCATCGTCTTCTCTCCATCTCCTTTATCCAACCCATTGATTATCTGCAATGGGTGTCAAATATCATCCCTATCACCAAAGTAACTGGGGGGATCTAAATTTGTACTGACTATCGTGACCTTAACCTGGCTTGCCCAAAAGATGATTTTCCTCTACCCAATATCGACCAACTTGTTGATCTTACAGCCAGTCATGAGATGCTATCACTCATGGATGGGTTTCAAGATATAACCAAATCTTGATTGCACTAGAAGATCAACACAAGACCACCTTCATCACCCCATGGGGGACTTTTTGCTATAGGGTCATGCCTTTTGGCCTAAAAAATGCAGGCACCACATATCAATGTGCCATGACTTACATCTTTCATGATCTCCTCCACAAAATCATGGAGGGCTATGTGGATGACCTACTAGGCAAATCTAAACTTTTCCGTGACCATTTAACTATTCTCAAAATCATCTTCACTCACCTTCTTCAATACAAGGTTCATCTTAACCCCAAGAAATGTGTCTTTTGGGTTCTCTCAGGGAAGATTTTTGGCTTCATCATCTCTCTTCGTGGCATTGAGATTGATCCCGCTAAGATAAGAGCTATACTCGAAATGTCGCCACCTACCAATCTAAAGCATCTTTGTAGCCTACAAGGGAAGCTCCAATCTATTCGTCACTTCATCTCGCAAATTTTTGACTGATGTCAACCCTTTCATCACCTCCTTAAGAAGGACATCTCCTTTAATTGGGATAAGGACTGCCAAGAGGCTTTTGAAGCTCTTAAGCATTATCTTGTCTCACCACCAGTCCTTATTCCACCTAAAGAAGGTCAACCCTTCTATCTTTACATTTTAGCAACAAATCATTCTTTAGGAGCCATGATCGCACATCAGGATGAACAACATCGTGAGCAAGTGGTTTATTATATAAGTCAAACATTCGTTGACTATGAAACTCAGTATACTCATACTGAAAAACTTTGTTTGTATTTAGTCTTTGCCGCTACCAAACTCCGTCACTATCTTCTCAATCATAAAACTTACGTCATCACCCATACCAACCCTCTAAAATACATGCATTCTAAGCCATACCAAAATCAACGTATGGCTCATTGGCTCATGCTTCTTGCTGAGTTTGACTTGGAGTTCATCCAATAGGAATCTATAAAGGGGCAAACAATTGCTAACCAACTAGTGGATGCCCCTCTACCTGACAACCAACCTTCTCACTATGAATTCCCTGATGAATCAATCACCACACTTTCCACTGATGACATATTCTATCAAATGACAATGTTCTTTAAGGGATCCAAATGTCAACATGGTGGGGGTGCAGGGGTCATTCTCATCCCACACGAGGGTGAGCCCATGCCTCTATCTTTCATACTTGACTTTGAATGTACCAATAACATGGCTGAATATGAAGCCTTAATTTTGGGACTTCAAACCACCCTTTTCCTAGGCATCAAGACCATCAACATCTTTGGTGACTCACAACTAGTCGTCAATCAAATCAATGGTTCATATCTTTGTAAAAATGAAATTTTGCAAAGGTACAAACACCGTGTGGACACCCTGCTAGAATCTTTTGACCATTACCTCTTGCAAACTATTCCTCAATCTATGAATAAGTTTGCCGACACCATGGCCTCCCTCACCTCACGTATCCCATCATCATCTACCTCCTCAAGAATCTATTTTATGGTACACCATTTGGTGTTACCTTCATATATCTCCACTAACATCAATCTCGTCAACACCATTAACTCTAGACCATAGGATGTTTGGTATAAACAACTTGTGGACTACTTGACTTTCTCAATGTCCCCCCTGATCTCTCTAGCAATGCGTGATGGGCTTTTATCAAAAGCACAGCTTGATATACTATGCTAGGGGGTCTTCTCTATAAACAAGGTTTTGATGGCCTCCTTCTTCAATGTCTAACCTCCACTGAAACATCTCATGCCATCAAACAAGTCCACGATGGGATTTGTGGTAGACACTTCAGTGGTAACTCAGTTGCAAAACGCATCTTTCACCTAGGCTATTATTGGCCCACTCTTCACCAAGACTACAAAAACTATGTTCAACATTGTATCAAATGCCAACAACATGCTAACTTGCTTCACGTCCCTAGCCATGCTCTACAAGTTGCTACAAACTTATGGCCTTTTTCACAATGGGGCTTGGACCTAATTAGTGAGATTAACCCCCATTCATCTCTCCAACATCAATCAATTATCACTACAACTGAATACTTCACTAAATGGGTGGAAGTGGTTCCCCTCATCTCTGCTAAAGCTAATAAAATTGTTGACTTCATCAACACCCACATCATCTATCATTTTAGTGTACCCCACAAAATCATCACTGATAATGGCAAGTCTTTCAAAAACAAAACTATCCAAAAACCTTGTGACTCATTTGGCATCAAACTCAATTTCTCCTCACCTTACTACCCACAAGCCAATGGACAAGCTGAGGCTTCTAACAAAATCTTAACCAAAATCCTCATGAAGGTGGTCAACAACACTAGAAGGGATTGGCACATCCACATTCCCTTTGCATTGTGGGCCTACCGCACTAGCATTCGAACCCCTATGGGTGCTACACCTTTCTCTTTAGTGTATGGAACAGAGGTTGTCCTACCTCTCAAAGTAAAAATACCTTCTCTATGCATCTCTTTACATGACATACTTTCTAACAATGACTTTCATCAAGATTGGTTGGCTCAACTTGAGTTACTTGACGAGCATCATCTTACTGCCCTTAACCATCTCCACATCTATCAAAATCATCTCAAACGTGCCTATAACAAAAATCTGAGAGAATGAGATTTCAAAATTAGGGATCTCATCCTTAAAGAAAACCAACACGTGACCAACATGGAAAGAAGTAAATGAGGCAAGTTTGCTCCTAATTGGCTCAGACCTTATATCATCACACACAAGTATGGATCAGGGACTTATCGTCTGTCTTCCCTTGAAGGTCGACCAGAACTTGAGCCCCTTAATGCCTTACATCTACGACCATTCTACTGTTAGTCAAGTACTCATTCACTTGACATTAAACTTGAGCTCGTCCCTTGAGCAACCCCCATCATCATCATTCCTCATTCCTTTCAACCCTATTCCCCTAAACAAACACTATGTAACCCTTTTATAAAGTATGAATGCTTTGTCCTAATAAAAGGGAGCCCTTAAACCTTTATATGCTAGTCCATGACTAAAACTTCAGTCCACCAAAAAAAAAATTGGGATGCCTATACAAAGGTCATAAACTTTAAATGTAGACTGCTTCCTCAAAGGATAGCTACATCATTCCTATAATTGATAGACTGCTCCCTTGAAGGACAACTATTCAAAGACATTCAAACATCAAAAGTAGAATATATACCACTCCCTCGAAGGATGGCTATACCCAAATCTTACTACAAACATCACTGTCTCAAAAGCTTCCCACATCGATCAGCTTCACATATGACCACAAAACAAAACAAGATCCCCACGTAGACTTCCCGCATCGATCAATCTACCCAAAAAAAATTGACTGACAAACTATTAAGTCATGGACTTGCCTATAGTCGTTCTCAGGGTCACCTATAAAAGGGGAAAAGTTATCCTTGATAAAAAAGGGTTACGCTATCCTCCCTATCCTAACATATCACATCACCTATTACCCTAACATACTCAAGGGATTTTGAGCTCATTTAATGTCAAAGTGATTCGATTACTTCTCTAACACAAACAATGGTCAATGACGTAATGCATGAAAGGGGCTTTTGTTTGCAAAAATCCTTATCTATGCTATCATTATGGTCCTTGTCAATTAAAGAGCAATGTGCCTTTCACTTCTTACGCGCTTCAATCACATACAACCAATTCAAATCCAACCAAATCATTTTCTAAACCAAACCAAACCAACCAAACCTTTTTTAGACCACTAACATTATCATAGCCTATTCACACTAGTTTCTATGGAAACCAATACACATGGAAACTATCAACCACATAATTTATGCCAAGTATAAACCATTACTTGCTGAATCATAAGCATACTCATTTCATTTTTAGCGTACGTCCATCACTAATATGGACACTTTCTAGGGATGGAAAACCCCATCACCTATGTTACAGAATACACCATCACATAATATGGAAAAGGCTGTAACATCATCATACCCTCATCATTTCAAGCATGTACCATCACACATATGGGAAATGCTAACAACCCTAACCTAAAAAAACCAACCTATCAACCAGTCTGAACTACATTGGTCTGAGGCCCTTCAAACAGGGGCTATGTAGGCATCACTCAGATGACATGACATCTTTTGGGGTTAGCTCAGCCACATCCATTTATTTGTCTATCTAATGGACACACCATTCAACTTTTAACCATGACTTAACCTAGTCAAACCCAAATCCATAACCGACCCTCTTCCTCCCTTTTAAGGAGACTACATTGGCCTGACGCCTTTCCAACAAGGGCTTTGTAGGCAACACTCAGTTGACATGGGGTCCTCTGAGGTTAGCTCGGCCATTCCTTCATCCATCCATCTAATGGACCAAATATCTATACCAACCCAAAATCATGACCACCAACCTTGGAGATTACAACTATCTCCTCAGACCATGACCGCTTTTGAGACAACTATGCCTTGGTTGTTTTGATTGTATGTAGGCTACTTCATGAATAGTTAGCCAAATTGTCTACAACCCACATTATGACCCTCACAAGTATTGGATCATGAGAAAGTTGATCCCCACTACTTGTGACATTTTCATGTTTTTTAGGAGCACTTCTTGAGCCTGGGATACTTGGAACACGACCATTAGAGCTATAAATTTGATCGTTTAACCCAATCAACTATGACTAAATACTGGGGACCAGTTATTTTTATTTTAGCATGCCTTGACCTTTGATTGTGATAATTTGACCTAATCTATCATGTGAAATGGTATACGCACAATCTTAACTATTACAACATTCACACTCAAACTTCACCACATCCATCCTCTAGCTATCAAATCGGCACCCAATATCAGGTTACCTTCCCTCGACTCCCACTTTGAGGGGGAATACCTCATCCCATACCTCAGGGAAATCTTCCTCTTATTTTTGTATTGTAGTTCATCAGAACAACCAACAAGACAAAAACAACCTTATCCCATACCTGGGGAAGCTTACTCCTATTTTTGTCTTGCAATTCATCAGAACAACCAACAAGACAAAAAGGGGCAAATGTAGACACCAAAATTGTGTCTACTCCTTGGTCGACTCCCACTTGGTCCCCTTGGTCCACTTCTAAACAATCCTAACCCACACACTTATTAATTTAAAATAAATTACCTATTTTAAATTAATAACACCACCCTTGACACATCACCCATGACACCTCACCTTGGATTTCTTGCCCTTGGATACCCTCATTTATCACCCTATGACTAATCATTCCTACTCTCCCACTAATCCTCACACCTATTAAACCCACCTTCGATCGTTTAACCATGGTAGCTGAACTTGGCAAATGGAAGAACGGTAAAAAGGCTAAAAATAGCCCTTTTTCCCATTCTCTAGCCACCAACATTGGTTAACCATCAGCCGACACCAGTAGTATCGCTGATGTCGGTTGCTTAAAACCACATTCTAACCCCCAAAATGGCTAATCACAGACCCAAATGCAAATTATCTTGCACCTAGAATTTGACCTCTCTCTCTCTCTTTCTCTCCTAGACACATGCCAAGCATCACAGGGTATAAGAACTCTACATCAGTCACTCCACCCCTGATTGAAACATTGCAAGAAGTCTTCTACATCAACATCATCGGGAACAAGTGTTCACACCTCTGATTCTTCAGCAACTAAGAGCTAAGTATTCTTCTTCTATTTTATTTTAGTAATTTGGAAAGCATTAGCAATTAGCTTCTATTTAACATTTCTAAATATCATCAACCAGACCTAAATTTCTTCCTGGAGAGGCTGAGAGGCCTTCCCCATATCCTCACTCCTTTTAACAACCTATCCTCTACCCCTTCTCCCTCTTAAGACCATATTCACTATCCTCCAATCCTCCACAAACCATTAAATAGACCCAGACTCCTTCCAGACCCCTCTGTCAACCACAACCCTATCTAGAATTCACCCAAGGCCATTGCCTTGACCGACATCAACCATTTCCCCTATTGACGTCGGCAGAATAACCGGTGTTGGCAACTTGAAAACTTGATGCCGAAAGAATAACCAATGTCGGTGACTGTGACAGTCTGACAGTAGAATATAGGTACGCATTATCTCTATTTATTTTGTTTATTCTTTCACCATTTCTCTTTCTAGAAACACTCTTTTATCAAAAGTGGACTGTCATCCATCAAGGAAGTCTTTGTACTTCTGGGACTGAGCTTTGCTTGGCAGTCCACCATATATCTATCTAACATTTTTCTGTTTAAGTCTTATTCTCTCTATAGGTGTCATCCTCCACAACCAAAGAGAAGCTCCTTCAATCATTTGGATATGGTGCACAAACTTCATCTGGGTACGTACAAACCCCTGACCATTATCTTAGTTTCTTATTTTTTTTGAATGTGAAAAAGCAAAAACTAGTTAGAAACACCTATATATTTCCATATTAGAACTCTTGTAGACATCTGATGTACATAAAACTATTATGAACAACCTTTTAAAATATTCTACTATTCCTAATGATATAAACCTTGATTAGTTCTAGAGCCTAGTTGGACATTTGTCTTCATTTTGGAAAATCACATTTGACCACAAAGATATGTCCACTCTTGGCCCAAACCACAATAACCTACTATACATTGAGAAAATAATTGCATATCATAAGATCAAATAGGTACTTATAGATAATGGTTTAGGGCTGAACATCATATCTCTCAAATTGGTATAATTATTAGGCTACGTGGATAAAGACATTTGGCTAGAAACTATTACAATCAAGGCTTATGATAATGCTAAGAGGGAGTATTCTAGTATAATTTAGTTACCAGTCATGGTTGGGTCTATTTATCATCACACATTATTCCATATTATGTATATTGATCTTCTTTATAACATGCTTCTTGGTCATCCCTAGATCCATGAAGTAAAAGTAGTGCCATCCACTCTTCACCAGTGCCTTAAGTTTCCCCACAATGGGATTGAGGTTACTATTCTCATTGATCAACAACCATATGAATATTACAAAAATATTGAAGCTGAGTTTCATAATTATAACTATTATCTAGGTTCTAAATTCATTATGAAGATGAACAAATCCATCATTTCCCATCCATCTCCATCTAATTATATCAACCCTAATGATCTAGCTTCCACTTTGACTTATCCATTTCCTATAGTTCTTAAAAAATAGGTTGTTACTAAAGATGTGGTTATTTACACGTACCATCTTAAGAACATTCTCCATATTTAAAAATTGCCTAATCCCTTAAATTAGCTAGAAAACCTGACCATCCAAGACTCCTAATGGACCCAGCTAGATTTGGTAGCCAAAGGAAAAACAACAAAAACCACCTATGGTTTTTGTACCTTCAATGATGCCAAAGAAAGATCAAAAGAATTTTATCAAGGGAGATTGGTTATATTCTAAAGGCCTTGATTATTTCTTTCAAAATCCAAAGTATTATATCCCTAGCTAGATAATGGATCATCTTAACTATATAGGGAAAGGTCTTGGCCTACAAGTGTAAGGAATCTTAGAACCTTTATCAGCTAGAGTTTTCAACTAGAATCATGGTCTCAAATTTAAACCACCAAATGGTGACCTCACGACTTTCGATAGTGACTCTTCTAAAGTGACTAGCGATGAGACTCCTAACAACAACATAGTGTCCCATTATAGCCTTTTTAATGATCTTGTTGACTTAGATCTATTTGATTCAAATTCCATATTAACCATAATTCTTATTATAGCTTCCCATCTAAAAGTAAGAGCCCATCCTAGTAGTGTTTCCCTTTCTAAATCGGGACATTATATCTTTACCATTAAAGATTCCCATCCTAAATTAAACCCTCATTATTCCCTATGCCTTTGTCATCTTGAACTCATAGATTGGGACCATCAAGTTTTGGTCATATGCCTTGATGAGTTTCAAAATGAATAATCAATTATATAATATATGGGCCTATGAGATGGATTGACCATTGGAGATCACTAATAGGGCTTTGATTTTTCATTGGAACCTTTTTCTTACTTTAGAGAGTAGGCAAAATTTATTGGTCATAATAAAAAAATAACATTGAGATATTTAGGTGAAAACCTCTTTGAGGCACTCATTAATCAAGGAAAAAGTAAAGAAAAAGACAAGCCTCTAAGTGAAAACCTATATTAGGTGCTCTTCACCAAGAAAGTTTGTTGATTCCCTTAGGACACAAAAGGTCCATCTAGCCTAAGTTCAATAGCTAGTACAAGCATATCTTCAAAACAACATCAAATATTTGAGCATCTTTCTCTTTAGTTTCCCAAGGTTTTTACTACTTGGCCTTTACCTAATATGGTTGATTTGGATTCATCATACTATTTAGAACTTTATTGGGAACAACAAGAAGATGTGGCTAAAGAAGATGATCACGATCATTCCTTACCTACAATTATAGAATATGGATCCACACTCCTTGTGGAATACGTGATATAAGTTAATTTAGGAACCTATGAGGATCCCAACAAAATTTATCTTAGAGCTTCCCTTATTGAAGAAGAGCATGAATAAATCATATCCATTCTTAAGGATTATATAGAGATCTTTACATGGTCACACTTTGACATTCTAGGATTGGACCCTAATTTGGTTGTGCATCACCTTGTTGTTCATCCTAATGCTATACTAGTCAAGAAAAAAATGAGAAAGATGCATCCACACATCACTCTAAATGGGTTTTCAACATATTACTAGTAAGTAAAAAGACCCTGGGTATACATCTTTTAACTAATTTTTGAGATATCAACAAAGCATTCCCCAAAGATGATTTTCCTCTTCCCAACATTGACATGATCATCAAATCAACTATTAGATATGAGATGCTATCTTTAACGATGGATTTTTTTGTTACAATAAGATCAAGATATCCCTTGAAGACTAACACAAGACTTGATTCACCACTATGTAGGGAACATTCTATTACCAAGTCATGCCTTTTGGCTTGAAGAAAATTGGAGAAACATATCAACATGAAATGACTATAATATTCCATGACATGATACATGACATTATAGAGGACTATGTTTATTATATAATAGAAAAATCACAAATAATAGTTGAACATCTTGATGTTCTACAAAGAATATTTGAGAGGCTTTATAAATATAAAGTCTGCTTGAATCCTAAGAAATGCATCTTCTAAGTCACATCAAGGAAATTTATAGGTTTCATTGTATCATAATGAGGGATCAAAGTTGACCCTACAAAGGTCAACACTATTGTGGGAATACCTCCACCAAATAATCTTAAATAACTATGAAGCCTACAAGGAAAGATCCAGTCTATATGCAAGTTCATTGCTTAATTAGAAGATAATTGCAACCCAATTACTCATCTTTTGAAGAGAGGGGTAATATTTTAATGTGATGAATATTATCATATATATTTGCAAATATTAAGACATACTTGGCCAATCCACCATTCTTAAGACTGCCAACATAGGGAAAGCCACTGCTTCTTTATATATTAGTGATAAAACATGCATTGGAGGTACTTTTAGCCCAACATGATGATAATGGTAAGGAACATGTTTATTATTTAAGCTATATATTGGTGGCTTATGAACATAAATATATGCCTATTGAGAATGCATGTTTAGCTATGGTGTTCACTACTTAGAAATTGTAAGATTATATGCTAAATAACAAAAATATTATCCTTACCAAGGTAGACCCCCTCAAGTTCCTCTTGACTAAAGAATATCTTTAAGGATGCATGTCTAAATGGGTTATTCTCCTAAGTAAGTTGGACATTAAGTACTAAAATCAAAGGGTAAGTAATTACTGACCAAGTTGTAAAAGCTCCTATTGAAGATACTCAACCTCTCAAGTTTGAATTTCCAGATGATTCTATCATGAAAATATAACAAGCATCATAGGAACCTAAATAGTGGATGATCTATTTTGATGGATCCATCACATCTCTTAGATCTAGATATAGAATACTATTGATCACACCATAGGGGGATTTGATTCCCAAAGCATTCCATATATAATTTCATTATACAAATAATATATTTGAGTATGGGGCATTAACTATAGGGATCTACCTTGTTATACAATGGGATATTCAAAGCTTAAAGGTCTATCAATATTCACAGTTAATCATTAATCAAACCATTGATCAGTATCAAACAATAGATGACAAGCTTATTCCTTACAAGAAAATTATTGATAACCTCAAAACACATTTTAAATCTCTATAATTTGTACAAGTTCTAAGAGTAAATAATAGATATATCAACACAATGGTGATGATTATTTACATGATTCAAATGGATGGTAGTGCTAAAGAGCATCAATTTTTGATTTAAAATATTCGTCAACCTACACATACTATAACAAATTTATAAAGGGTATTCACCATTTCTGGTCTTAATCCCCCACCTAAGCTACCATGGTACCAAGATTTTTATAACTATTTACATAGTCATGTCTTCCCTACCAACCTTTGTAATAACCAACAAAAACTATTCATTCCTCACTTAACATGTTATGCTCTCCTTGGAAACACACTTTATCATAAAGGCTATGATGGAACACTTCTTAGTTTTTTTATCTTTGGGAGAATCCAATAGGGAACTAAAGGAGTTTAATGAAGGAATGTGTGGGGGCAACACCAATGATGTATTCATAGCAAAGAAACTCCTCATAATAGGCTATTATTGGCCCAAAATGGAGACTGATGCTTGAAACTATGTGAAGAAGTGTGTTCCTTTTTAGCATCATGGTAACTTTATACATGCACCTTGTTTACCACTACAACCGATCATAACACTATGGCCATTCTCAATGTGGGGTCTCAATCTCATTAGAAAAATTAACCCAACATCTTCAAATAGCCATAAGCACATTTTGATTATAACTGTGTACTTTCTAAAGTGGATCGAGGAAATTCCTCTCACTTATGCTACCAACAAGTAGATAGCTAGATTCATTCATAACCATATCATCTATTGTTATGGAATATTGGCCTATATTATATATAATAATGACAGATCCTTTGTGAACCAAGATGTGAAATCTCTTTATGTGAAATTCAAGATCAAGAACAAGAAATCAACTCCATATAAACCACAAGGCAATAGACAAGTTGAGACATCAAATAAAACCATTATAGCCATCATAAAGAATATTGTCTATGACATTGGCCATAATTGGCACTTGTAACTCTTTGTTACCCTTTGGGATTATAAAACCAATCATCAAACCCTAACTGGAGCCACTCCATACTCCCTTGTTTTTGGCACTAAATCTATTATCCTGGTCAAGATTAAGATAACATCATTACAAATATCACTAGAGCACATTGAAGATGATGACGACTATAGAGCCTCATGGATGTAAGAATAAGAACTTATTGATAGTAAGTATTTGGCATCCCTAGAAAACTTATAGGCCTATCATAATATATTGTAGAGAAGTTACAAAAAGAACATTATCCCTCAAGAGTTTGAGATTAATGACTTGGTTTTAAAAGAGAACATGAATGTTTAATGCAAAAGGAAAGGTAAAATTTAGCCTAATTGGTTGGGACCATATGTTATCATGGTGAACTATGGATCAGGGGCATATCAATTGGCTAAAACTAATGGTGAATAACTTATAGAGCACATGAACATCGTACACCTTATGAGGTTCTATGCATGAATAATTTTGAACCATTATCTATAAGACCCCTGACTTGGGGGTAACTTGTGCTGAAGTAATTTTATCCCACAATTTTATCCTACCACAAACACATTTTATACTACCCTAGTCCACTCTTCATGATTCTAGACAGTGAAAGCTTTGGAATAATTGGTACTCTGAACACATTTCATCCTATCCTAGATCATTTTCTTTGAGAACCATATTCTTTTTTATGTCTTGAGCATGTTTTAAGCTTGAATAATTTTTATCCCTTGGCCAATTATGATCTTGATTATGTCTCCTGAACATTATCACCATCTTCAACTCTTGTTCTAGAAAACATTTTAGCCAAGACAACATTTCGTAGTTTTTCCTATAGACAAGTGAACAAGAAAATATACTTAGTTTAGGACCTTTCTCACACTGTTACAAATAAGTGGACACATATAATTATTCAAAGTTACTTTATATTGGAAACTATTAACTATTACATTTTTAACTCTTTGTAGGCATTTTTTTGTCTTATTAGAGTCCTCACTCTCATCCATTTGTGAGCATGGGCCGTTGCATCTAGCTTAGCTATTTTATTAGAACATCTACTCTCAGACGTGCATATCCTTGACTATATGGTTTCACCTTGTATATATTTTATCCTATAAACACCAAAAACATTGGAAATACTTTGAAAATACCAAAAACATCAGAACACGATCCACAAAATAATAAAAACATTGTCTCATGTTTTTCTACATTTTTACATTCCCATCCCACCATGCTACGCTCTTACCATTTTGAAAACAAATAAACACTTGTTCATCTTGCCCCATTCACTTACCATTATTCAATATCATTCATTCTCATCCCATCAACTTGTTGTTTGCAAGACCATTCTCATTTATTTTTCATATATTCTATTTATTCTATAGCATCAATCATGTTGGTCTGATCATCATTTTTATTCTATCATATTTCTTGGGAGAACTAAATTTAGCCTGAAGTTCATGTTGGAGCATGCATCCATGGACCTATGTAGGCAATATCCACTTGTCTTGTACATCTAGAGTCAACTCGACCAACCCCTTCCTTTTCTTCTCTTCCCCCATTTCTTCTATCATTGTTCCTCTTTAATAAGGGAGCAATTTTTGTGTCATTATTCTTTGTTATGTTGTGGTAAAAATTAATGCCTCTACTACACATGCATGAACATTTATATTTAAACTGAACTAACTTGGTTTTTTATATGTTTTCTTGGTGTTTTATTGTGAGTTCACACATATCCTTTTATTTTTTCTCCCTTTATCTTTTTATTACTTCTTGTCTCATCTTGGTCTTGTGTTTCCTTGTATGTTTTTGCTTATCTCTTTTGTGATTCAGAACATCTTGATGATTCACATGGATCTTGATTATTTGTATCTTGATCCTTTTTTATTAAGTTGTTCTTGGACCATTTTGTTTATTTGATTGTTGCTAGTGTCTTATTTTTTTGTTTGATTTTGCTTTTCTCTTTTATGTTCAAGAATGTCTTAATGGTCCACATGGATCTTGATTATTTATATCTTGGTATCATGTCATTAAGATGGTCTTTATTTTTATTTTTAAACATATTTATTCATACTTAAGTCTTGATTGATCATATCTTGATTTCAAGTTAGGTTCATTTATGTTTATCTTTTTATTTGTCTTTGTTTTTTTTGTTTAAATGTAAATAGTTGTAGCTCTAGTTTTGGTCATTATTTTACCATTATCCCTTAGTTATAGGCATTCACATTTGTATCAGCTTATTGTAAATAGAATATTATGTCATTCTAAGTTATTCATACTTATGATGCCTATTTTCTTTTTCTATAACATCAACATCATTTTGTTGAATAGTTCTCAAGAACATTTTGCATAATCTAGGCTCATAATATAAAAATAGGCATCTAGATACCATACATTTTAGCACTTGAATCTATGCTTAGATGTGTATCTCTTCACATACATTATGATTCTAATCAATTCTTGGTCATTTTTCATCATTCCTCTTTCAATTCTCTCCCAAACTTGGGTTAATTACGTTGACCTAAAGTTCATGTTGAAACATGAGTCCATAGAACTATGTAGGAAATGTCCACTTGTCTTTTACATCTGAAGTTAGCTCGACCATCTCCATTATTATTTTCATATCTTTCATCACTTTATGTATTCTCATATGGTAGGTTTTATATGGATTTCTAAGCCATTACACCATCACATGTACATTTTCACCCACTTGCTTTAACCTATTTGTTGGATTATATCCTTGAATTATTTTTCTTACCAATTGCCCATGCTCAGGCATAATATTTGAACAACATCACAATCAAATCAGCTCTACATGGGCAAATCCTTATTTATTCTTTATCAAATGATCAAAATTCACTCTACTAGGGAAAAACTATTTTATCATGATCATATTTACTATACTAGAGTGCTTATTATCTTCTCTTTGGATATCACATTTTCTTTTCCTCTTATTTTAGGCTGTCCACACTGATGCCCATGATGGAAATATTTTAGTGTGTAACTTGTCTCAATATTGATCAATGTCATAAGTAAGTAGCTTGTACTCTCAAATTAGGTACATTTAAAGTGTGTTTCTTATATTTATGGATTGTATCTTTCCCATTCAACCCATCTACTAGGGCCTATTATACCTCTAATTATATTTTTATCAATGATGGTAATCACTTGTGCAAGCATTAGCACATTTGGATGTGATCTACTCTGTCGGTTAATCTCTCATTGTCCCTCTCTTTTCAAGAGTCTATTCTTCTTTTTCATCCTAGTATGTCCTCTTAAGGGGGCATCCTAGGTCATTTCCAATTTCTTATTGATAACTCTTTTCTTTGAAAATATGTTTCTTTATCTGAATGTCTCACTATGACTTTTCTAATAGGGGTAAAATGTAGACATCCAATTTTTAACACTATTTGTGTTGAAATTGTCAATTTTACTTGAATTGCAATCAAATGCACATTTTAGGTCAAAATCATTAAAACACACCAAATGGTTTGAAATTATCATTTACAAGTGCCAATTTAGGTCAAAATATCCCTAAAAGGGGCAATGCATTTTATGGGCCAACTAACTTTGATTAGATCATTTAATTCAAAATACCAATTTTGCATTTGGGTGCCATAGATTGGTCTTCTTTGTCAAATATATTATACAAGACATGTGCCCTTGTTATTTGGTGTTGACAACATCCTAAATGGGATAATAGATCCAATGCATCTAACCTTAGTGTCTTATTCTTCTTGAGTCAAATGATGATCCAATAATATGAATTTTTGACCATTTTGATAAATTTAGGGGTAATTTCCAAATAATTGGACAAATGTTGATTAACCTTGTTTAAGGCTAATTAGTCCAAAAACATATCTTAAGTGGATTTTCCATGAGAGTTGTTGAATATTTATTTTTTGAAATTTATTTCTATTAACAACATCACCTAATGACATCATCATATGGGGTGGGATCCATAATCCATAAATGCATAAAATATCAAGATTATGGGTCTCCCATGCCTCATTAAGACCATCCATTCCTCTTAAATTACCCTATATCCCAAATATTTATGAGGGATATTTATGGATTTAATTTTATAATTGAATTAATTCATGGCCACACATCTCAATCTTGAGATGGACCGTCATGGTTGATCCTGATTAATCTCAAAAATCTATAAATAGAGAGTCCATGAAAATAATTTTTAAGCTTGATTTGTACAAAGTTATAATGCTAAATTGTCTCCATAATCCTTTTTATTGATCAATTTTTTTCATTATAAATCTTCATTTGATAGGCTAGATTAGAGATTACATCTACTTTGAGCCTAGGTTATGCAAATAATTCTTAAGACATGAGAGGAACTAACACTATTTTTGATGAAGAAAAGAACTTTTGATCAAGGGAAAACATGATTTTGAGCTACACTTATATGGTGAATCCACTTGGGTAGGTAATTGATGTTGCTTTCTTTCAATTTTTTCTTATTATCTTTTGTAATTCTTGCATGAGTAGATAGGCTAATTTATGTTATGTCTTTAATTAATTTTTCATGATTATGTGACTAATGCTTGAATAACTCTCTTTGTAATCCTCTCTATAGTATATACTACATTAAGTCTTACCTATTGGTAGAATACTTGTTTAGCTTGGAGTGCACCTACCTACTTGCCCCTTATGTGGCCACCTTGAGATGTTTCATCATCTTTTATATTACTATTTCAAAGCTCAAAGGGTACGGATATGGATCCATGATATTTTCAAGCCTTTTTGGCCTAAATTATTCCTTTGGTAGCATATCATCCCTGGATACAAACCCATGATGCCCTTTAAATACATGCAAGTCTAGCATACTTTCAAAGTGGATATTCTCTTCTAGATTTATAAAAAATGAAATAATTTTGTGTTTAATCATGATACTATTGATTTTAATATTTTTGATTTACATAAATATTTTATCATCTCTAATGTTATTTTTTATATTCAAGTCCAATCCAATAAAATATTTACATAGCTTGGGTATCTTCAGGATCTCCTCTCTCATTGGGGACATGTTCCTTGTACTATGGCTTGAGTTCCACCTTCTCCACCCAAGGATCCTAGTTTGGATGATAGAGTGCCTTAGCCACCTCATGGTGGGAATTTTTATAGCTATTATAGGCATTAATATCATAGTGGAACCCTCCTATGCATTTCCCCTCTTGGGTAGCAATGATGGTAGCAACCACTACCTCTTTCCCCTACTAGGTAGGATGGTTGGGGCACTCCTCCTCTTCCTCTATGCCCAAATTCTTGGGGTGTAACACCTTGAGTCTATGTAGAAATGATAGATAAGTTCCATAATCTCTCTTTTGATATCTCACCCACACTAAGACATAAGCAGATGATGATATAGACACTACCTAAGTTACTGGTTGGGAGCCTATTATAGATGGTAATGGTTTGCCAAACTTGGGCTGGGGTCTAGATGATATGGATCCTCTTCCTATTAGACTTTCTCTTGCTACATAAAATTTATCTTTTTTATGACTTTGTTTCTTTGTGACTTATTTATAGGCTTTGCCCAAATTTTGATAGTTTGATTTTGCTCCTAGGCTCTAACTAATATGTCATGGTATGCTCTTATACTACCTTATTTTTTTGTGAATTATTTGTATATTTTTGTTAAGTTAATATATAGATATATTTCATCAAAAAAATCAAATTGGAAGGATCCTCAACACCTTCTCAATGATCCTATGATATTTAAGGGTATTAACACAAGTTTTCATTTGATTGATAATGTTCATTGTCCTTGTGTAGAAGTCAGTGATAAACTCATTATCCTTCATTATTAGGGTCTCAAAGTCCCTTCTTAAGAGTTTTAGCTTGCCAAGATTCACATTATCACTCCCTTGATAGTCATTTTGCAAAATGTTCCATGCTTTCTTAGAATGGATATCTAATACTATCCTAGGAAAGATTTAATCATCCAAGGCCATTGCATGTAGCTAAGTGCCTTGGCATCCATTATCATATTCTCCTTCAACACATTCCTTTATGCTTTGCTTAATTTATTGAAAGATGCTAGGTCTACAACCTCATTATACCCAACTTCAACTAGCTCTCATAGCTCTTAATATTTTAATATTATTTTCATCTTGATTCTCCACACAACATAATTTTTGCCATCAAACATAAGGGTTGTTGCCATGACCTTGAACTTATTACTTCCATGTCCAAATGGACTTACAACTTGGCCACTTTGATAATAGTTGTTGTAAATGCCTAAAACACTAATGGATAAATAGGTAGAGAGTAACCAAATTTTAAAGGCCGAGGTGGGAAACAAATAGATAATAATAGATTAAAATAGGGGTAAGGAAGAGAATGAAGGAATAAACACACAAATATATATCTAAAAAACTTTCAAATTAATTACATACATAGTTTCTATTGTTTATAAAAAATAACACACAAAAAAATATAGAAAGGACTTTCCTTATTATCTTCCTTTCTCTATTTCCTATAGGTTGCTCTATTTTTTCTTCCAAGATGCTACAATGTTCTCCAATGTAGCTAGTTATATATTTTTCCAAGATACTTACTACTGCTCTTTCCCTTTACTATGGATAATTATGTTCTTCTCCATAGCTGTATTTTCCCTTACTGTCTTTCCTTCTTTGAGCTACTACAATAATCTCTTTTCTTCTAACTTATAGCTTTTCTCAAATATATATATATATATATATATAACTTTTTGTCTCTCTCTCTAACAATTTAAAAACAACTATCACCTACCAATGTAAATTTCCCACCCAAACAAGCCAAAAAGGGATCCAAATTTCAAATTTTGGATGACAGCATTTAATGGCTATAGCTATCAAATTTTAGAGCCAGGTATGGATTTAGGTATGAGGAGATAACAAATAATATTAGTTTAAAAAATCAATGGATGCATACATTATTTTTGAGACATCAAGGGTACCCATTTCTTAAGACATTCTCTTTTTCTGACACATTACAATTATTTGTTAGCCATTATTTATATTGAAAACCATGACGATGGCCTTTTCTCATCTTAAGTGTCAATAAATTAAATTGACTACACTCAACAACTTCTTGGTAGAGACTAGCATTTCAAATTAATCCCCTTTGCTTGAAGGTGGTTCAAATTAAACATCTTTATTTAATTTCCTATGTGAGGATTTGAATAAAGGTATTTTATTTGAATCACTTTTGAATGAAGGGACTTCGTTCAAAGTTCCTTTTTTATTTCAAATTGAGTTATATACATTAATTTATGTGTGAAGATGAATATATATATATATATATATATATATATATATATATATATATATATATATAAATATTATAAACATAATAAAATATATTTTAATAATGCATTATCTAAAATTAATTTTATATCAAATAAGAATATGAAAAACCCCAAAATCCTTTATTCCATCATATAAATCTTGATTTTAAAATTCAAGTGATATAATATGATTTATCTAATTATGATAATTTTATATTTAAATGTTTATTGAAACTAATAATCATCAATTTTTTTGGTAAATAAGGGTGATATATGTAAATTACTATTGTGGAGAAGAGGTAAAGGTGGAAGAAGGAAAATGGAAGCGTCTAGTTTTGGAAATCTCAACTCATCAATTTTTGAGGTAAATTGTAACAGGGATAATTCTTAAAATTATTCATCACTAACCTTATTCATATTTTTTTAGTTAATCATTAGATTCACCAAAAAATAAACATATTCTTTTAGTTTTGAGACCTCAAATGAAAAAGAATAATATAATTGATGAAATATTCAATTAAGAATTTAATTGAAAAATAAAACAAACATAAAGGGTTAGTATAATATATATCTTATAATCATCAATTTGTGTGTAATTTTGAACTTCAAAAAAAAAAGTGAGATTGTATGATGTAAATCTCAAAGATAATTTGATGCACATTTATGAATATTTTAGTTTATATGGGTGATAATATATGGGATTCCCATCACTATATGAGATGTAGGTTTAAGTCTTCCTTTTTATCCATATCTATGTTGTATCACTATTTTTTTATTAAAATAATTTATAATTAAAGTCTTTTTAAAATACATTTAAAGTTAATATGTGAATTTATGTTAATCCCTAATGTTAAATTTAAATGATATGTATATAACATTTGTGTAAGGATGGGCTAATCTCATCTTTAACGCCACCCTAATGTCACTAGCTAATGTCACTGAAAGGTGATACTAGAGTGACATTAGTATAACATTGGGGATGATGTTAGAATGAATTTTATAACTTAAGTTCGTATTTAATTTGATACTTGGATCATATTTAGTTTGATGCTAGATTCAAATTTAAGTATGACATTATGTTTAATATTAAATATGTTACTCAATTTGACCTAAAGCTAAACAGTAGGTTTGACTTTAAGTGCAACACTAATTTCAACTTTATGTTAAACACTAGATTTGTATTTAAGCATGTCTTTAAATCTGAATTTAAGTTTTAAACTATGTCTAACTTTTATCCCATCATTAAATCTAAATTTAATTTTGAAATTAGGTACAACTTTAAATGTTACACTCAAACACCCAAATGTTACCTCCAAATATTCATAACAAATAAATTAGTGACATCTTATGCAACCAAAGGTGATAGATAATTCCATAGAATAACCTGATAAGTCTATTAATAAATAAGTCTTGATGAAAGTATGCACATCATGCTACCATTTTTTGGTTAAAAACAAATATATTATTTATCTTATATTTTAAAATATTAGAAAAAAATTCACTAATAAGCCAAGTTTATACAAATAAAAATTGAAGTAGGATAAATTCATGAAAACTATAGTAAATCCCAAAGCACACAAACAAATAATCTCCTAAAAAAGAATCAATAAATAACTTGCATAATCTTCCACAACTAATATAAATGAAGAATTAAATTAAACATCCCCATTTAATTTTTTATGTGAGTATTTTAATGAAGGTGTTTTGTTCAAATCACCTTTGAATGAAGGGACTTCATTTAAAGTATTTTTCTCTTTTTTATAACACTTTAAGTTAGTTATTATGTCAAACTGAGTTATATTGTGAAAATAAATATAACTTAAATAATTTTGTACATATAAATTATAAACATAATAAGATACACTTTGATAACATATTATCTAAAATGAACTTTATATCAAATGAGAATATGAAACACACCAACATCCTTTATTCTATCATATAATTTTTTATTTTAAAATTCAAGTGAAACATAAAAAGATACACTTTGATATAATATTACCTAAAATGAACTTTATAACAAATAAGAATATGAAACACACCAATATCCTTTATTCCATCATATAAATTTTTATTTTAAAATTCATGTGATATAATATATTTTATCTAATTTGAATAATTTTTTATTTAAATGCTTATTCAAACTAATAATCCTTATTTTTTTGGATAAATAAAGGTGATCTATTTAAATTACTATTTGTGGAGAATAAGTAAAGGTGGAATAAGGAAAAGGGAAGAGTTTAGGTTTAGAAATCTCAACTCATCACTTTTCTAGCTAAATTGCAATAGGGATAATTATTAAAACTATTCATCACTAAGATTGTTCATATTTGTTTAGTTAATCGTTCAGTGCACCCAAAAAAAAGGCATGTTCTTCTAATTTTGAGACCCCAAATGAGAAATAATAAGTATAATATAGTTTATCAAATATTCAATTAAGAATTTAATTAAAAAATAAAATAAACATAAAGGGTCGGTATAATATATATCTTATAATTGTTAATTTCCATATTTCTTTCTCCATTTCTATTGTTTTTTTCCTCTTTAAGCATCGAGAGGAAATTATAAAAATGGAAACTGAAACTTGATCTCTATCTAGGATGTACCCTTATTGTACATAAAAATGAGATAAATGTTACTCATGGATCTTGTCTTTATCAAGTTATGTAGAGGGAAAGGATTCATAATTCTTAAGTTTTTTTGAGATCATCCCATCTAACAATAACAATTTATATAGACATAGAAACCCAAATCAACATTTAATTTTTGTGCTATTATGATTATCTCCATCTTATCCCCAACACTTTTTTCTTTAATTTTCTCATTATTAACTAACTTACATAAGTCATTATAAATTATAAAGTCCTTACATATTCAACTCTCAACCATAGAGGATGAGATTTTTTTGTATTTGTATACTCTAATCATTCTTCACTGCATCTTATTTAATTTTAAAAATAAGATAAAAAATATAAGTAAAAATAATCCACAAATTAATTTACTTTCCGCTTCAACTTGTTGGGAAGTAATATGTTGTGCATATAAACCTCACATAATTTGTTTTAGACTTAATTTTAAGAGAAAAATAACACTTCACATAACTTATTTAGTCTAATTACCTTAACATTTTAAAAGGATGTCAACCTCCTCAACTACAATGTCAACCAATTCTCTCTCATAATCAAGAAGTCAAATGGAGAAGTCCTATAGGATGATAATTGTGTTTCCTTATCACATGATAAGGACACAATGTCTTTTAAATTATCTATAAAATCATCCTTAAATTTTAGTTTTTATTCAACTTCATATCTAATTATTTTCAATTCCTCATGTAACATTTTAGTTTTTGAGACTATATGGATGAACTATTTTCACATATTATCCACTACATTAACCCATTCCAATCTAACCAAATTTATTTAATTAACATTATCATGTTTATAAATAAACTCAAAATATTCTATCCTTATTTCCACATCTATTAGCAAAGGATGATTCCAAATAGGTTATAAAATATGAGATTTTAAAGTAGACACATTAATAGTACTCTCAGACACATCAACGCAAAATAAGAAATTGTTAGAAATAAAGTGATACACATACATTAACTTTATTCTCATAACTTTTATTTCTTTTTCTTTAAACCTAATTTTTTATAATGTTAAATATATTTATGATTTTGAGTCTATAACATCTATATTTATAACCCCCTATATCTTCTCTTTAGCTTTACTTTCTTTTTTAACACATATTATAAAGGTTAGTTTTGGGTTAGTGCATAATAAAAAAAAACTTAAAGCATATCACTAGTGTAAGTGTGTGTCTTTATATTGAGAAATACTAATAATAAAGAAAATAAACAAGAAAGTAAACATAAATTGTATAAGGTACACAGGAAATATGATAATGTAACCCCTTGAAAACTATATGATCTAATGATGATTGATGAGGATGGTTGAATATTTGTGTGAATACTTGAGGAATAATTCATTTTCAATTGGAAGATTATATAATGAGTAAACAACTCCTCAATTTATAGATTTGTTAGATCAATTTGGACCTTTGAGTTTAAATGAAGATCAATGGTGGAGGATCAATCCTATGATGAGAGGTGAACATTAGATGATATGATATGGAGTGTGCAATAAATTTAATTGATAAGGGTTTGGAGTGTGTAAGTGCATGTCATAGACCTTTCTTGAATAGTTCTTACCTTATATTAAACTTCCCTTGGGAAGGACACTTTTGAATTTTATAAAATTATTTTAAATTGATAAGTTGATGAATGATGTAAGAAATTTGGATTTATTTGAATTTTTATAAATATGACATGTGAATTATATGTAATTTACCATTAGTAATTACTTAATAAGATAATAAAAGTCAATTAGGAAATACATATTGATTAGGATAATGTAGTCAATTTTTGTAATGTTCCCTTTTAATTGATTAGTTAATTTAATTGAACCAGGGTGACATTAACAAATCAAATGATTGATCTAGCATGTTGTTGATGAATTAGATTATTTGATGTATTATATTTCCCTAACCATATATGAACTAATATATTCTTGTGTAAGTATGTATATATATATATATATATATATATATATATATATATATATATATATATATATATATATATATATATATATAAGTTGGGTAGATTAATTTGGGACAATTGATGGATTTTAATATGATATGTGTGTTATTGTGGAAAGTCATTCAAATATCAATTTTGAGATGGAAGTGATAAAAATGAAGTGTCTACATTTTATCCCTATTCTAAAGTTCATTACAATATTTTTAATGAAGTAATGGTTTTCTAAGAAAATTCAAAATAAAACATGATCATGCCCCAAGTGATGTAGTTGAAACTGATGATTTGCCATTGAAAATGGGCTCACTAGGATGCCCTAAGTGAAATATTAAGCCCTAAGATGCCCCAATACATGGATTGTATGGAAAATAAATTTTATGGATAAGCCCTTCAAAAAAATGTAGTGAGACATATCATTTTGTAAGAGAATTTAAAATAGAGAGAACGGGTGAAAATAAGATGAAAATAGTGAAAGGAGAAAGAAATAAGCCTCTTGGGAGCAAAGGGGATGCATAAAGGGGTTAAAAAAATTAAAATTTATGATAAACTATTGGAGGTGAAAACAATTTATTTTCACCCTCCATTTGAATTTGGAGTTCCATTTTTTGTACATGAGTGGTGCAGTTTGAATCACTCAAATTCCACATCACATACACCTTGGAGAGTGCATGCGAGAGTATAGGCAACCACCTTAGAGAGGCACTATAATACATACAATTTTTTGTTAAAAATTACACTTGAGGTATCATTAATTCTAAGTTAAATTAGGACATGTGGTAATTTTTATAGTGAAGAAAAATTTTGTTGTGTAATAATCATGTACACAAACCATAGAAATGGCTTCATAAATGGTGGAATAGCCATTAGAAAAGTAAAAATCATGAGATAAGTGGTGATATCACTGAAAAGTATAGATTGTGGGCCATAATAGATAAATCATGGTGGAATTAGTAATAATGTAAAAGCAAGTTCAACATCCCCTAAATGGTAAAATCATGATTCCATCTTTGAAATGCCATAATAGTGAAAACATCTTGCCAAATGTTGAAAATGTAGTTTACAATGGTAGAAATGACCTAATAGTGGTGAAATGAGTGTAAGATTAGTGAAATTACTTGGTGAAGTGGAAAAATAGCTTTATGGAGTAGTGTAATTGATCTATATAGTGGTAAAATTACCTAATAGAAGATGACTAGAGAATTTACCTAGCAAAGTGATGAAATACCCCTACAAATACAAAAAACACTTTGAGTAGTGTTAAAATCACCAAGACCATAGAATGGACTAAATTTTATTAAATATTCACCCAATTTTATGGTTAATTATATATTTTTAGATGATTATATAGATGTTCATGATAAAAATATGATTTTATGATAGATAGATGAGTATATTAATAACAAATTACTAAGTGTGCTAACCTATCTTGATTGCGAGAGTGGATACAAGTGGTTATAACACATGAGCAATGATAATGTGTTCTAGATGGGACACATATACATGTATATGAATTAATAGGCCTATTGGAGGATTTAAAACTACTTCATATTATGTGGATGAATGTCATTCAAGTAAACAAAGCAATTCTAACTACATTAGTTGAGTGGTGGCACTTAGAGATCAACACTTTTTAGCTACCAATAGGGAATATGATTATCACTATGGAGGATGTGTGAAGGATACTAGATATCCTTATTCTTGTGTGATTCATTCACTAATTGACATAAGGATAGTTGGGGATGTTAGAGATATGTGTTAGCATTACATACATTATGTTAAGTCATGGGCTAGCTGATATTGATACACTAGTAGTTGAGCCAATGATAGATAGAGATAATTTGACATTGATGCCCATTGTATGTTCCATCTTTATTCTTGAAAAGAGTATCTAGTAATTTCATATGAGCATGTGAATAATGCTAAGAGATATGTATAGTGATACTATTTTTTTTATTGAGGACTTATGGTGTTCACATAGTTATATATAGACTTACACATGATACATTAAAGGTGGATAAAGCATTATACTATCTAACCTACTATAGGTGTGGTCATATGAGCATATAATGATTAGTTTTAGCTTAGGCTATAGGAGGAATTAGGCACCATATGAGATTGTGGTGTATGGATGGTATTAATTTAAGAGGATACTAAGGGCACCAAGGGGACCTCACCTTATATTGTAGGGATATACATGACTTGATAGAGGCAAATTTAATTTAGAGGTATTACTTACATATATAGTTTGAATGGTTAGAGGATGATGTTTATACCAAATTCATGATGATGATGTTTTATGTTGCTAAATGAAATGTGTTTATAGTTTATAGGTATCCTCTTAATAGATTTTAATAGTATTAAATGTGTAACATGATGTACTAGATGGTTCTCACTATTTTTATCATGTTCCTTGAGATATTAACAAGTGGAGGCCACCCATACCTAGATAAAATGTAGTTATAAGTTCGGTGATGGTACTAGTAGTGTCTTATGCCTATGTATATGGAGAGGAAAATTCATGTGTGACTTATGTGTATGTATTTTAGTGTGCACAACATAAGCATATTAGATTGTTGAGACCACAACCAACATGAGAATAACCCTTACATAGTATGTACATGCATTATCCTAAGACTATCCATGGTGGTGAAGATGGAGATATGCAGGCAAGAGACTAATTAAAGTGCATATATATGGGTATGAGATGGAGTGGGTAGGAACTAGAATAGATTATATTTTAGGTGAAAAAAACCATTACTATGATTATTTATAGTGGATGGGATGAATGGCAGGTATTACGTCATTATGCTAAAGAGGATATTGATGGACAAGGTGGAATGCATGATGCAGACTTGACTAGATGGGTTATGATGGAGGCTCTAAAGATGGGTATGGGAGATCATATATTTAAGAGATTAAAAATATGTTTAAGTATGTAGGATTGGTGCCATATTAGATGACAATATACAATGACCAAGAGACTATAGTATATAATCTATTTCTAACAACGACTCAAATAGAGAGGGGAGTGGTTATAGATGATATTTTAGTACCATCCACCTCTACCAAGTCAATAGAGGACCAAAAAACTATTATTAAACTAAAGAGAAAGATTATAGCTAGGATATTTGAGATATCATGCTTAGAAAATTGCATGGATACCCTATATATTTGGTTAGTATGGATCCAAGCAGATGCCATGAGATTCTATGGATTGATTATTTACCAATATATAGATATTATCACCCTAAGGGAAAGGGTTATAGATGACTACCATCCAATCCCAACTAGTAGAGAGGGATATAGAGGTAATATTGTGATAGGAGAATAGGCTAAGATCTATACAAATTTTCATAGGATCCATGGGGAGTGAGATTATACCATAAAGTTTCAAACACAATCGAGTTTGTCCAAGGCTCTATCAAAGAAAATGTAGGCCAAGGATGAGGCTGACTATTATAGATGCTTATATGATATTGAAGTGCCCTAGAGTTCGAGAGAACCATCATTTTAGTAGTATAATAGTGGAAGGTTTGGTTGGTTTTTTAGAATTCATCTTACATCCACTTATTATAGGTTAGTGGGGTAGACAAGGCCACATATAAGATTGATGGGGACTCCTTAGATGATTCCCCTATATATCACATGACATATATTCTACTAGGATAATCTGAGACCTATATTTTTTTAGGGAATTCCACCTCTTAAGGGACATAATAAGAGTTTATGGGACATTTTTAATTCTATCTCCTCATTTTTTATATATGTGATGTATATATATTTTGATGTGTATATGGGCATTCATTTTAATCATGGTATGTTTACGTGTGTGTGTGTGTGTGCGTGTGCGTGCGTGCGTGCATGCATGCATGCACGCACGCGTGTGTGCATGTGTGTGTGTGATGTATATTTAATGGTAGTTATATGTTGATATCTAATTTAAATATGATGTAGATATGTTTTTTAAAATAATATAATGTTTCATATGATGTGATTCTCATTGTGTGATATGGTGTTAGGGTGTGGAGCTAAAAGCTTCACCAAGGAACACACTTTAACAAATTCGGGTCTACACAGACACCGGCGTCGGTCAGGAGTGATCGACGTCGGCTAGGTGCAGTCGCAGAGGCACCGGTGTTGATAGAGGGTTAGTCGGCAGTGGTCATAGGCAAGCATCAGAACTGACGTCAGTTACCTATGCATCCAGAATACTATTTCCGAGGATAAAAGCGAGTGTTTGCATGATGAGTTTAAGTTGTAGTCTTAAGCTCACGTCTCTATTATTAGTAATATTATTTTTAGAGCCCTTGTTCAAGAGGCTTAACTGGTTGTTGTAAGTGCATGCTCAAGTTTCCTAATTCTATATGTAGAATTAGATCTTCTTAGCTTTGTGTGAATTATTATAGAATTGGTATGTTGAAGAAAAGTACAGAATTGAATCAATCCAGGCTTATTGGAGTTGATTGTTCTTGAGAGAGAGAGCTCTTGAGGAATAGAGATCTAGTGAGAGATATATACATCTAGGAGAGGTGTGGAAGAAAGAAGTTTCTTCAATTGTATTCCTTTTGTAAAGAGTTTGTTAATACAAGTTTTTAGGGTGGTTTCTTGTATCTCTTATTCTTGCTATTTATCATTCTAATTACTTGTCTATCTGATTTATTTCCACATTTATTGCTTTCACAAGTGTAATCTATTGTTGGTTGATCCCCAACAAGTGGTATCAGAGCCTTGGTTGCAGGTTCAAGAGCTGATACCAACAAGTGGTATCAGAGTTCAGGTTCAGTAACAGGTGGTTCAGATCTATGTAGTGTGTATTGATTACAGGTTCTCACAGGGGTTTTTGCAGGGATTTCTGTTTGAGTGGGAGAAGCAATGGCAGATGAAAGTAAACTGAGAATGGAAAAGTTTAATGGCAAAAATTACCAACATTGGAGAATGTAGATAGAGGATTATCTGTATCAGAAAGATCTCTACTTACCATTAGGTGGTGTTGCAAAGAAGCCCAAAGACATGGAGGATGAAGAATGGGAAGTTCTTGATAGAAAGGCTCTAGGGTCTATAAGACTGAGTCTAGCATCTACTGTGATATCTAATCTATCACAGGCAAAGTCTACAGTAGAGTTGATGACTACGTTAGCAAATTTGTATGAAAAACCCTCAGCTTCTAATAAGGTATATCTTATGAAGCAGTTATTTAATTTGCATATGAATGAAGGTGGATCTGTTTCTACTCATCTGAATGATTTCAATGGAATTGTGAATCAATTAAGTTCAGTCAATATAGTGTTTGATGATGAAATAAAAGCTCTTTTAATATTATGTTCTTTGCCTAAAAGCTGGCATGGCTTAGTAATGGCAGTAAGTAATACTGCATCTACATCAAATATTTTGAAAGTAGAGGATGTTGTTAGTGTTATCTTGAATGAGGAAATTTGCAAGAAAAGCACAGAAGAGACATCTAGGAATGCTTTAAGTTTTGAGAGCAGGGGGAGGTAGAAAGAGAAGAGTAAGAAAGGTAGATCAAGATCCAAATCTAAGGGGAAAGGCAGATCTAAATCCAGAAATGGCAGAAGGCCACAATGCTGGAATTGTGGAAAGATGGGGCACATAAGCAGAGATTGTTGGTCAAAGCCTAAGGAGGACAATCAGCACAAAGGAAAGAAAGAAGCCAAGGTTGCAGGTATTGCACAAGATGCTTTAATTTTCTCTCTGCATAATAATATAGAATCTTGGGTGTTAGATTCTGGTGCATCTTTTCATGCTGCCCCTAATAGGGAATATTTTAGTGACTATATCCATGGAGATTTTAGAATAGTGTATCTAGGGGATGATGAGCCCTGTAAAATAATCTGAGACCTATATTTTTTTAGGGAATTCCACCTCTTAAGGGACATAATAAGAGTTTATGGGACATTTTTAATTCTATCTCCTCATTTTTTATATATGTGATGTATATATATTTTGATGTGTATATGGGCATTCATTTTAATCATGGTATGTTTACGTGCGTGTGTGTGTGTGTGTGTGTGTGTGTGTGTGTGTGTGTGTGTGTGTGTGAGAGAGAGAGAGAGAGAGAGAGAGTGTGTGTGTGTGTGTGTGTGCGTACGTGCGTGCGTGCGTGCACGCACGCACGTGTGCATGTGTGTGTGTGATGTATATTTAATGGTAGTTATATGTTGATATCTAATTTAAATATGATGTAGATATGTTTTTTTTAAATAATATAATGTTTCATATGATGTGATTCTCATTGTGTGATATGGATCATGATGTATAATAAGTATTTATTTGATTATTTACTATATATTATATGCTTTTTTGTTATGATGTAATAATGTTAGCATATATAGCAGTTTTAATAATTGATGCTGGCATTTTGATTTAACATGATATCATGTTAACCATGATGATGGGTATGTTTTGAGTGCACTTGTAAATATCCATTGCCAATTGATTTTTGATTTTATAACTATCATGATGCACCATAATTATAAATAAATCATGATAACAGATGTGTCAATTGCATAAGGACTAGCTCAAATGTGAGCATGTGACAACACACATTATGACATAAAATATCATGATGACATTTTTTATGCATAAAAACTAAGATAAGACTCTAACAATAATATTACACAAAAAACTAATCAAACATTCATTCACACAAAATTTAAAATAACAAACAATAAAAATTCATTAGTGTGTGAAAGAATTCAATAAATGTCTTGATATTTGTGTCCCTAATTCTAGTCAAGAGTAAGATTAGGTGATTTTGGAATCTTAACTTATAAATATGAAAATGGGGGAAATGAAGAATGATATGGTGGTGGTTGATATGATCCTAGATACCCCATGTATCTAAGTGTTGCCTACATAGTTTATGTGGACCTTAGGCTTATGTAGTTTTATAAAGATGGGATGAATGGGAATTGGTTATGTTAATTAGAATGGAAATGATTGTAGACACCTAAAAATAGATGACAATAACCTCCAACTAGATTTTTGACCAATTTCTATCAAAATGCATAATTTGGCCTAAAAACACTAAAACAGGCTAAATAATGTGAACCTATCATATACAAGTGTCAATTTTGGCCAATGTATCCCTAAATGGGGATATTAATTTTATGAGATAATTAACTTTGATTATATCATTTCAAGTCAAAATGATGATTTTGCACTTGGGTGCTCTAGATTGCTCTTTCCTACCAAATTTCGTGTACAAGATAGTGCCTTTATTATTATTTTTTGGCAACATCCTAAATAGAATAACAGTTATAATGCATATAACATCGCATCCTAATTCCAATCCATTAAAATTTCAAACCAATAATATGACATTTTGACCAATTTGATTAATTTGTGCACCAATTGCCAATATTTGCACCAAAATTGATAAAGAATGTTTAATACTAATTAATTTGAATCAAGAGCTTAAGTTAATTTTTCATGTAGCTTGTTGAATATTTATTTTTGAAAATTTATTATGAGTTTATTCATCATCAAGTGATATCATATTTTTTTAAGGCATCCCTAGGTCATAAATGCATAAAATATCTGATTAACCCCTCCCATGCCTCTTTAATGCACCTTTATCCCAAATATTTATGAGGGAATTTATTAATTTTAGCTTTCCAAAATTGATTGGATTCTTAGCCACATATCTTCATTATGAGATGGACAATTTAGGTTCATTTTGATCATTTGAAAAAATCTATAAATAAAAGACCTCACACTTATAATTTTAAGTTCTTTTGGTGTAAAGTTATTGTGCCTAAATATCTTTAAAAAGCTTCAATAGTGTAAAGTTATAATGATTAAATGATTTTAATGTCCATTTAGTATAGTGTTATCATGCCCAGTTGTTGAGCCAAGCCAAATCCATCACAAGCCAAAGGTGACAAGGAGATAAGGAGCCAAGCTACTCCATTGATGAAGAATATTTGATGAAAGCCACTCTATGAACCGTTTAGAATCTCTAAGGAAGGTGAAGGAAGGTTTTTTTCATGTTTTAGTTATTTTATTTCATATGTATTTTTGTTATTAAGCTCCCCCTAGTGTCTAGGCCTAGATATGTCATGCTTGTTAGTGTGTTATTTTCATTTTTATTTCAGTTTTAACTAACACTTGATCTAACCCCCTCTCTTGAGTAAAATTCCTAGCTCACATAATGGCATACTTGGTGGGACCTAACACATCCTACATACTAAGAAGATCAATATACAAGTCTTAAACTAAGATTTCAATGATTGAAAATTGTTAAATTTGATTATATAACTTTGTTTGGCCATATTTCATCTTCATAGGTTTACATAGAGGCCATTAGCAGTATTATATAACCATCAGCAGTCATGATCTTACCTTAGATGGTCATATATAACCATCGGTAGTCATATATAACTATCAATAGTCATTGTGTGCATCCCATAATTGTCATCAATCATTGTGTAGGGAAACAAGTTAATAAGCCATCTTTTGGAGCTTGGTTTAAGGCCATACAAATTTGATTTTTGATGATTTTTTTAAAACCACATTTTTTTCTCCTAAATTTTTAGAATATGCTATCAGTTTGCCTTAAAGTTGCATAATTTTTTAACCAAATCTTGAAATAGGAGGTTGAATCTTTTTAAATTTTATAATTGTTGTTTCTTCGTTTTGATAAATTAATTTTTATTTATATAATCCTTTCCTTGCAAATTTTATTGATATTTTTGATAAAGAAGTCTAATCTAACATGTTTGTTTTTTTGAGGTTTTGTCTTCAAGTCGATAGGTCATCCAAATCTAAGAGCATATTTTTCAAGTTTGCTTGTCTCATTTGAAAAAGAGATTCAAAGTTAAACAACATTCTATCTTTTTCCTTGTAGTGACTACTTGAAAAGTGATCAAAACAAGATTAATCTAGTCTTTTCAACCTATTTTTAGGTGCTTAAAAAAGGATTAGGAACTTTAATTTGGTGCTTAGAAAAAAATTATATGTTTATTTGAATGTTTTTATGTTTATTATTCAAAATTTATGCAAATTAAAGTAAAGGGGGTAAATAAAACCACCAAACCTTTCATTCAATGTTTTAAAATTAAACTCACTTCAAAGTTTTTGAAAGTTGTTTATCATTTTTTCTTAGTTAGTTTTGATTTTGCAAAAAAGTTGTGTGTATGCTCTCCCCCTATCCCCTATAGGTAAATTATTGGATAAAAGGCACCATCTTCATTTCAAATTTTCTTAGTCCAAAGGTGTAAAAGAGATTTTTTCAAGGCTCTCACCAAGACCTACATGGATTGGGTGATATATAAACAACCATAAATCTATTTTATATAGTTTATATTTCATTGCATTTTGGCATGTGAGGTGGACTTCATTACCTCCCATAAGTTTTATAGGGAAGCCTTGACTCAAGAATTTATCTCTCAGCATTGTCTTCAACTTCTCTCCATGAGGAGTGTATATAAATTGGGATCCCCTCACTAAGATGATGGTTTGAGTTGTTAAACCATCTTCATTAGCAGAGGATAAGCCCTAGATGTTTGAGCATGTTGGGCATCACACTACATTGAGTGAGTGATGGATGTAGTGGTCAAAAAAAGGGAAAGACCTTCTTACAACAATCTATATGATGTAGACCCAAATGACATGTGATTATTTTGTATACTAAAATGAAAGTCATATGCATTGAATCTATCTAAATGATCGAAAACCAACTAGTTTTAATCAACCCCATATTGCCACACCCTTGATAGGATTTAGGAAATTTTCTTAGTTATATTTGATCATTTAAATTTTTCTTCCTTGGTTTTTTAGAATAAAGCTAATGTGTTTTTTTAATAGCCACATCAAAACCAATTTGTTTATATATAACTCTTTTTTCTAAATATACATTATGATGGCTATTTTACACCACACTTATGCCTTATAATGTTTACTAAACATGTTTATGTGTGTGTCAATTGATTGATATAGGTACCATTATGATGCCAAAATAATTATCAAGTTTATACCATAGAGTATTTGAAACAAAACATTGATCACATAATTAGAGCACACTAGCATTGTTATGTTGTTCAATTTGTTTCAAGACTTGTTTACCTTTTATTAAAAAACATTGTTTCAAACCATGTCATGTATGCCATTTGGATCCTTATTTTGTGTCATCATGCTATACAATATTGTCTAACTTGTTTGGTTAAATCATAGTCTTCAACATTTGAGTCTTTAATTAGCCTTATCAATTTTGAATTCAAACATTAATTGATTTCTATTTATGCCTCAATTCATGGGGTTGATAAACAGATCTTTCTCTTTTAGTTTGCATAACTTCAGTTAATTGACTACCCAAACTTGATGACTATTTATTATTTGTTTATTTAGATCCTATCCTCATCATTATTTATGCTTTTATTTACAGAAACACAACCTTTCTTGAAGATCCTTTTTCCTTATGGCTTATGCCAATTGATCATGTTTGTGTTTGATTTCATGTATCGGGTCTATGTCAAAGTCATTTCCAAACTTGTTAGATTAAATCAAATCACATCATGTTTTTGTTTCAATTATAACTTTTGATGTTGTTTGGCCAAAAGTCCTAGCATAACCTATTTGAGCCTACCTTTTGACTTCATGTTTGGAAAAAAGATCTAGCAACTCTTTTCCCTTTCTTAGTTTAGACCTCATTTGAAAAACTTTGACTTAGACTTTTGACATGCTGATTTTTATTTAGATGCTTAACCTTTTGTGTGTATGAAATTTGATGTTAGATGTTTGACATTAGAATATTTTATGGCAAGTCTTGACACAAACCATTTTGGAGATACAACTTCATGATCAAATCATTGTTTGGAGATATAGATCCACCCCTTTTGACCAAGTTAGACCAAGTTTAAACCATTTGTCCTTTGGACATAGTTTTTTAAAGTTTATAGAAATCTAAGCCTTTTTTTTGGATATTTCCTCATTGATGTAGATATGTTTAGCTACACTTATGATGGAGTCATGTACAATCCAAATTATGATATAATGGCTACAAAAAATCTGACTAGAAACCCCTATGGGGATAAATTTTTTAAGGAGTTTTATTATTCTCCCTATAATACTCCATATATGGAGCTAATTCAAGAAATGAATTACAATCCAACTCAAAACCTTGACTAGGATGATATGGTTTATGAGGAAGACCTGGATTCTTTGGCTTATGCAAGCAACCAAGATCTATGATGCCCTAGCATTATCCTTTTAGGACCTCATCCTTTGGTTTGTGTGAGAATTAAATATCCACAAGGCACTTTCATGATTTTAGGACCTAGTCCTTTATCTTATGTGAATAACCAAGCCTCACACCACCCTATTGTTACCATCCTAAGACCTCATCCTTTGGCTTGTGTGAGCAAACGAGCTCCACAATGATTTTTTATTATCCAACTAATATCCATTCCTCATCTAGTGCCTATCATTCCCCACTTTATAAATCCATAACATATCCAACCCAAATATCAACCAATCTAATTATGACCCCAACCAATCCAATCAGTACCTTAACCCAACCAATCATTCAAAGACAAAATTGTGTTTAAAACTAGTATTTTCCAACTTATTGGAAACCAAGGCCAAGAAAACCAACCAAACCATGATGTTTTTTATTAAACCAATCATTTGTGATAATTCAACCTATGATGAATCACCTTTCAATCCTATATATATTGATGAGGAGTCTCATTTCATGATCCAATCTTTATTGGGTCACTTTTTGATGATTATAACCACCTTTGGGTAAATCATTACCTTGACTATGTGCCTTTTTTTCAAGATCTTCCCTTTGACAAAATAGTGTTTGAGGAGTTATCTCAACATTTTTCCTATTGTTGAGGAGTCTCACTTTGATAAATCAATCTCTATTGAACCCATCATGCCATCAAAGGCTGTTACTTATCAAATATCAAACATTCAACAAGACATCATTGTAATATAGTACCGATCAGATGAATAATCAAGTCTAGATTAAGGTTTTATTCTTGAATAGACATAAAATTTAGAATTAAGAGAAGAATAAACATTGATCTCGACATTGGATTTAGAATCTATTGAGTCAGAATCAAAATATGTTTGTGGTTGTTACAATATTGGTTATGCATGCTTTACAGATCAATTTGACTACATTTTTTATCCTTCAATGGTTTTTTAGGATGATTAATTTATCATCAACATAATATCTCCTATTATTTTCTATGAGGATTATGTTTCCAAACCCCATTCCATTCTTATTCTATATGCCATTACCACAAACCAATATAGCCTTATTATTGACATTCCATCTCTCGCAAGTGTCGATTAGGACCAACATAATCACACCTTGTTGAACTGAATCCATGGAAAAATATCATTTAAAGAAAAATAAGGAGGCCAAGACCACATTCATGAAGTAAAAGAACACTCTCCTATTTAAACCATTTCAAAGGCACTAGGGATTAATCAAATTTCAAATTTAGCATCTTTTAGTGAAACCTTTTTAGAGGTGCTAGAAGATAATCAAAGTCAAAAGTCAACATTCATTAGTGAAACCTTATTAAAGGTGCTATAGGACAATTAAGACATTTTCATTGGTAGAAACCTATTTAAAGTTCTAATAGATGAGCACATAATTTCTTTACTATTTGATGAAGACATTATTAAATAAAAAATCAAAATAGATTCCAATCTATAACCTAATCAAATGATAGTTACTCTCAGGCACAAACAATGAAAGAATCGAGTGGTCATATCAAGATAATATTTAGAAGTCTTTAGCCCTAGCACATCCAAAGTTATGTCAAATCTAGAATCAACAACATTATGTGTGCCTAAAAATCCTAATCTTCATTTGTTCACCAAAAATTCCACATTCCATTATCCTCCATGATTCTATTTCCTAATCAAACCTATCATCTAAAATTTATCCCTATTTACTATCCATATCCATAATTTACTTTATATAAGCTACAAAGATACCTTGTCTCGAAGTTTGAAAGAAACATAATCAATGACCAATGAAGATCACAACATTCTTGGCATCAAAATCTACAAGTAGTTCTTGATAGAGCAACAATTCAAATGAAGTATGGGCTAGAAATTAACATGATTGATTATTTTATCTATATCATTTACTAATAAAGATGTGCATATCCACTTTATATCAAAGATAATAGAATCAAAACCATACCTAGGCCAAACATATCAAATACCAACAACCATCATTGGTCACAAACATATACCATACCATTTCAAATTATCATACCCTTTTACCATTGTCACATTTTCCATTTTTGATTGGCACATATCTTTTCCAATCACCTTATTACTTGGGGGAAACCCTCTTACCATTTTATCTAATCTATAAAAACCCTAAGCAAAACCATACCATCCTCTCATACCATTCCTATATAGACTAAAGCCTATTTTTAGTCATCATATCCAATCTTATTTTGATCTTGGTTACTTTGGTTATTATCATACTTTTCATAAAGGGATTTTAATCAAGTTTCACCAATCTATCAAATCTATGTTCTTAATGGAAGTCTAGGAAAGTAGTGTGATAGTTGATCTAGCAAGATATCTTTCATTTTCCATCTTATATCAAGTTTGTTTATATGAGCCTTATTATAACCACCCATAGGAAAATCAATTTCTCTCCAGTCTTGCTAATAATTATAACTACATATGAGAAAATTAGTATCATTGATCTAATCCATTGTATCCTAGTTATATCTATCTATGGGCAGAATAGGGGCAACATTTATTTAGTATGTATTACCACATTACCTTGTTATTGTTATTTTCATTAGGATGGTTATTTAAGCCAAAATTTGAGATCTTGTTGGGACTTGGTCAAGTTTTTCCCTACATTTTATGTGGATGGAATTAATGTGAATTGAGGTCATCTAAGGACTATGTAGGTCGTGCTCAATTCATGTTGAGGTCACCTCAGTCCCCCTTTTCCATATGCTCTCATCATTTTATGAGCAACCTAATCCAAATTCTCTCACAATTTTGTGAGTAAGTATCTTGTAATTCTCTCATGAGTTAAGATACCTTAAAATGCTAAAAACATTTTAAATATTTTAAAATTTCAAAAACATTTTTCTTATCTAAGACTAGTTAGTTATCCTCAATTCATCCTACTGGGGCATGGTCATTGTTAGGATGCTTTATTTTTATTTTGCTTTCATGATTTTTTTTGTTTGTTTATTTCAAGTTTTTTGTATATTTGTGTTCTTTCTATGTTTTTCTTTATATGTTTGTTTTCTTGCTTGTTTGCTTATTTTTAGCATTATTATCTCAACTCAATCTATATGCAGTCATTGGGTGATTTCTTATGTACTATTATTGAGTCCATACATATTCATACATCAACATTGTCATCATGGTTTTTATTATTGATGAATTATTTTCAATTGTTAATTGGATTAGGAGTCAGTCTTTATACATATTTTAGCCAAGTTCTCATGGTATTTTATATCGTGAGGCATATAAACACATGTTATAGCAAAAATCAGCTTCAAGAAGGTCTACAAGCAATGGAACCATAAAAGTTTCTCCTTGGTACCTTAACGAAATACTTCCACTCATCTTGATCAAATCAAGACATTGACCATTCTAGTTGTATCGATGCTAATAAGGATGATCATCTCCTTATCAATAAGTACAATTGAATCATTTCTATTGATCAATATTATTCTTCTATCCATCCCCTTCATCACTTTGCATATCCTCTTATGCTTAGTTTTGTGTGGCTTCTTTATTCATGAGACTATCACATATATGTTTTTATTTGCTCATCTTTAATATATATTACAAGTTATATCCTTAATTTATTCTTTCTAATCTACCTTAATGGGGGCACAACCATATCAAACATCACCTTTAGGCAATCTAGCTCCTCTTAATGATTATAAACACCTATGGATAAAGCATTATTTTGACTTTTTTTCTTGAATATAACTACTTTTGGGAAAATTAGTACTTTTTAAATCAATGAATGTAAGTATTTTTTTGTTTGGATTAATCTCACCCATGAGTTAATTCGACATTTTTTCTTGCTTCTTTTAGATGTACCATTCATCAACAAATGTGATGGCCACTCTCTCAAGGGGGAATCATCTTAGGCTTCTCAAACATCAAACACCATTTAGATATTCTTTATTAAATCATAATCTTCTTTTTGGAATACATACCTTTACTCCTTATTTTATAAGACATTGTTATGCCTATAGTTTTTAACATCTTCCCAAATAGGGGCAAACTGTAGACACTTAAAACTAGTCGCCAATAACCTCCAATAAGGTTTTCAACCAATTTCTATAAAAATGCATAATTTGGCCTAAAAACACTAAAACATGCTAAATAATGTGAACCTATCATATATAAGTGCTGATTTTGGCAAAAAACTATAAATAAAAGACCTCACATTCATAATTTTAAGTTCTTTTGGTGTAAAGTTATTATGCCTAAATGTCTTCAAAAATCTTGGATAGTGTAAACTTATAATTCTTAAATGATTTCAAAATCCATTTAGGATAGTTTTATCATACCCAATTGTTGAGCCAAGCCAAAGCCATCACAAGCCAAAGGTGCCAAGGAGGGAAGGAGCCAAGATACTCTATTGATGAAGAATATTTGATGAAAAAGTCAAACAATCCACTCTAAAAACTATTTGAAAGATCTAAGGAATGTGAAGGAAAATTTATTTCATGTTTTAGTTGTTTATTTTCATATGTATGTTTGTTACTAATCCCCTTAGTGTCTAGGCCTAGAGATTTCATACTTGTTAGTGTGTTATTTTCATTTTGAACTAACACTTGATAAAACCCCCTTTCTTGAGTCAAATTCCTAATTCACATAATAGCATGCCTGATGGGACCTAAAATTTTCTTCCTTGGTTTTTTTGTCAAACCATCTAGTTATACGAAGTGGTTAAATAACCTAGCCTAAATATCTTCCTAGTTGGGTGTGTGGGTGAGTGTTTTGATAGGTTTAAAGGCTAGGACAAATAACATAGCCAACACCATATTCATTGAGCTCTACCACTAGATACATTATTTAGATCTGTTGATAGCTTCACCATTGGGCTCTATCGATGGCTATGCCATTTGGATCTACCAATGGTTACACTATTTAGATCTACTAAAAAACTAAGCTAAAAGATTATGCTATTTGTTGTGCCATTTTTTAGATCCATTTCAGCACAATGGTGTTAAATGGAACTACTGAACAACATACTAATAATCATGCCAAATAAATCTATCAAATGATTGGGCTAAATGACTCAGCCAAGTGGTTACACCAAATGACTATATTGGTCAACTAGATGAATGGCTCTCCTAAATGGCTAAGATAGATGTTTCTATCAGACACTTGGTGGCTGAGCTGAAGGGTTACCAATATGACCAATCTAATTAAGTTGCTCGATCACCTCTAAGGGAATCTATAAATATGCCCTTAGCCCTTATTTGGAAAATTTAATTCCACGTCCCCCCTCAGCCACACTTGTAATAATTCAACATTGACCATAGTAATAAAATATGTTTTTGAAGTATTTTCCACCATGTTAAGCTTGTGTATTTTGAAGACCATATAATATCAACTTTTAGATGCATACATGGTATAATGATTGGTAAATATCTTGTAGATTTACCTATCTATATCCTACAAAACTAATAAGTTCACATTATTCAAGGAGAGATTTATAAATATGAAGAGAATTCAAATTTTTAAGGGGTTTATAAGCATAATTTATATTCCATGTGTCAAGAGTTATAAAAAATGATGGTGTCTCCTCTACAAGTATTGCCATTATTTTAGACTAGGCAATACAAAAAAATAAATTGAGAACTGGTCAAGCTATCTCTGGTAACCAATGTCATGAATCCATTAGATACATCTAGAATCTATCTAAAATCATATGTGCTAGCTTCAAAAATGGTCAAGAATGTCAATTGTGAAGCTTTGGGGAGTGATTTAGATGATAGGGATAACAAATAACAAGAGATGGTAGTTGAACAATGATCAATAAATAAGAAGGATGAAACCTTTCATGACATAAAGATTCAACTATTGCATAGAATCAAGTATTAGGATCAATATATATATATATGGTGGTCACTAATATTGAATTTCATGCAATAGTTCAATCTTTATGTCACCAAGGGTTTCATCTTTTTTTGTCTAATCATTGTTCTACTATGATCTCTTATTATTTGTTATCCTTGTCATCTAAATCACACCCCACATCTTCACAATAGACATTGTCAAACATTTTTATAGCTAGATCATGTGAATATAGATGCATTCTAAATATTCCAATGGATCCATGACATAGTTACTAGAGTTGGCATCACCAATTCCTAATTTAATCTTTTTCATAGTAGCTAATTTTCAAAATAAAGGCAATACTTGTAGAAGATGCACCATTATTTTTTCTTACTGATGACACATGGAATGTGAATTCCCCTTATAAAACCCTTGTAAATTTGATTTCTCTTCATATTTAGAAATATTTCCCTTAAAAAAATATGAACTTCTTATTCTATATGGTAGCTAGGCAAATGTAAAGGTGCACATATAGTGTTTTGTTTATACATTTAATTGAAAGTCATTTCGGTATCCTTAAATAGGTGAGGTACATTTAATGGTTCTATCTTTCAAGGTTTCAAATTTTGGTTTCCTTACTCTTTTCCACCTAGTCATAGTAGGATTTGGGAACACAGTCCTTGTTTTCTTATTTTCCTTTCTACTTCCCATGCCCTTAAGATTTAACCTTGGTGAATGTTCTTATAGTTCCATTTGGCACTACCATTCAACACTGTTGTTCAACAGTGTCATTCATCAATGTCATTCAATACTATAGTTCTACCTTTTGTTTGGATATATCATGATTTAGATGTGTTGTTTTATTTAATATCAAGATTGTAGGGTATATATATATATATATATATATATATATATATATATATATGTATATATATATATATATATATATATATATATATATATATGTAGTGAATTAAAATATTTTTAAAGATAATGTTGTAAAGGGTTGGTGAGCTGACCCACAAAATAATTTATATCCCTAAAATTTTGGTAATCTGGTCCCATCGATCGACCCTAAAAAATCACCAAAATCAAAATCCAAAAATTGGAATATTCATGAAATAATTAATATTCACCGCTAAAATTTACCCAGCCTATACAAGCATAATGGGAAACAAATACAACATGAATCCAAGACATATTTATAAGGAATGACTATTAAAGGTAAATACAACTCTAATATTGAATTCAAGAGTCAATTTAGAATGATAAAGATATGGGCATCAATTGGATGTGGAATGGAAAGAATATACGGGTCAAGAAAAGAGGACACAATGAGAAGAAGCTTCCCAAAGACTACAAAATACTTAAAAACTTCCATGTGGTGCTTTGATGCCTTTGAAGGCCTTGTGAGGAGGAATAATTTAGAAAATATATTCAAAACTAAAACTTCATTTATTTTTGTACATATTAAGCTTAAAAATCTTACAAAAAGAAGAGTTGGTTAAAAAAGCCAACTAACGAGTAAAAATAACTAGACAACCAAAAAGGATATTACATAAAACAAACCAAAATATTTGGATCATACAAAATAATCCAAAAAAATCCCCCTTGACCCAAATAGGTATATAAATGAATGAACTGGAGTAATCACATTGAAGTCATCAAAGGATCCATGTCATAATTATAAGTGGTACACTATACCTCTAGCACTGACCAAAAAATGATGTCACTCATATAAAATCCCACCCTTACAATTTGTGGCAAAAAATAACTGATGAACATGATCAAAGGTTGCTTATCCTTGGTGATCATCATACCATATTCCAATAGAACATATTTGTAGAGTAAAAAATACTCTATGTCTCATTTTGATTTGCAGTTGCATAACCCAAATTTTGTCCCTGAATACTTTGGTTTGAGATAGTGAACTTTTGACTTAGAGCGCGGGCTCGAATTTCTTTTTGCCTCAATTTTGTCTAAGTGTCAAAAATGAGTAGAAGCTACCAAGTGTCATCTGCTAAGGCACTTTTCATAATTTTAATAAGTACCATGGAACGTGCCATGTGTTCCATAGTAACTCAATGGAGTGCAACAAGTGTCAACATCCACATTTCAAATTTATTTTGAGTGGAAGGTTTCAACAAGTTAAGTATCAAGATCAAGTGGAAGGTGCCAAGTAGCAACTATGAAATACTTCAATATGATTTTATAAAAGTAACAGAAGGCACCACCTATCCTTAGCTGAAGAGAATAGAAGCTGCCATGTGTCAACCTCTAAAGTATCCTCACTTTATTTCATTGATAAGTAAAGACTGTGGTAGGTCCCAAGTTTTTGTTCTGAGGCAAGCAGAAGCTACCAAGTGTCACCATCTATGTAAGTATGAAATGAGGCCTAATTAATTCTATAGTATAGATAGGGAAATATGGAGACAGACACGTGTCACCTTCCATAGGTTTCTCAAAAGGTAGCTAGAGGCAGCGAAGATCACCATGTGTCCTTTGTCAAGAATAAGTGAAAAGTGCCACATGTCCCTATTCCCTTTTTTAGGTTTCTCAGATGAGAAGTGCTTTGGGTCCCATTTTCTATAGAAGGTGTTTAAATTTTGGAGAAGTGGATGGTAACAGATGTCAAGGACTGAACACTTCTAAGCGAAGATACAGTGAGAGTATAGGTAATGTGCAAAGTGCCATGTATCTTTGATAAGGATCTAGAACATGCAAAGTGTCATTTTCCAGTGCCTCCTAAATAATAAGAAGGTTTTCAAGAAATTGGCCAAGTGTCCTTTTCCATTTAATAGAAGGGAGCGTCATGTGTATCTATTTTAGCCAATGAACTATAGGAAGATGGAATGTTTCAGAATCTAAGAAATATCTTTTGTTAGACACTTCCAGTTCAGTTAGAGTTTAGTTGGGCCATTATATTGGGAACATGCAGACAATATAGAGTGAATCCAATGCCATAAAGAGGGGTGTAGAGATCACCAGAAAGAAAAGGAGAGAAGAATGGAGAGAATTTTCTGCAAGAGACTATTGTCGAGAGTTTTAGACTTTTAGAGCTGTGATTAGGAATATCATTTGCCTTTGTTTTATTTTCATGAGTTGGAAAGTTTATATAACTATGCATGTTTTTGTGCCTTTTATGTGACTAGATAATTAATAAGAAGACTGAGTTCTATGCCTTTACTGATGTTGTCTATGTCATTGCAAAAGTAGTCTAAGTTGTGAGCCTCTATTTCTATTATTTCTAACTTTTACATTGATCATGCCTTGTTCACTCTTTAATATAATTGAATCTTAAATATAGTTTCACGGTGCTTAGAATTAAGGGTCGAATTACATTCAAGCACATTGCCATAGTTAGATTTTCTTTCTTTACATTTGGGTTTTTATTTAAATTCCTATCTCTTTCCTCCCAACGCTCAAGATAAAGAAGAGACAAGCTTCTTAAAAACCTCAAGGTCATTTGAAGTTGCAAGTCCATCATTCTTGAAACTTCCCATTGTTGATATTAGAAACAAGCATAATTTTAATCTTCAATAGTTTTTGGCACACTCGATGGGACTAGATATCTTGAAGTTTCTTTCAAGACTATATGAACCAGAGAGGTACAAGGAGTTAGAGTTGTGGACTAGTAACTAGATCTCAATCTACTATAAATCCAGGTATTCTTTTACCACCTTTGGTAACTAGTCCAAGAAGAAGAGTCAATCAATTTATACCAATACCAAGAGTTAATATTGGATCCCCTATATCCCCAAGGAATTATGCTAGTTGGAACACTGGTAGTCCTTTGATTCTCCCAATACCACCAGCCACTTGGGATCCTATCCCAGTAAATGCCTTGAAATCTCTGCCCAAATTTAGTGGGCAAGATTTCAAAACATCTGAAGAACATCTGTAGGATGTATTAGATGTCTGTGTTATACATGTTGTCACATAGTAGAATGTGCCTATAAGATTATTAGTAGCTTCTTTTAAAGGGAAAGCTCTAGAATGGTACCGATCATTGACTCCAAATACAATATCTACATGGGATTAGCTTGGAGATCTTTTCTTTGAAAGATTTGAAGAAAAAGGTGATAAATCTTCTTTATTGTAACAATTGATTACTATTCAAAGAGCACCACAAAAAACCATGACTGACTTCAATTCAAGATTTCAAAAGACTTGGGAAAGGATTCCTACTATAGTAATACCATTACCAGGTATGGCTATAGTGTTTTATCTTAAGGCTTTAAATTCAGTTATATCTACTATGATTTAGTCACTTGGAGGTCAGACTCTACCAGAGGCTTATGACTATGCAGTCAGAGCTGAAAATAATTTAATAGATGCTAGAAAGTTACCCCCAAGGCCTCCCATGCCCATGTTTCTAGAGATTACCTTACCATTTCCTCAAGAAGCCTCTAATTCCATAGCCCCACTTATGTCTATGTATAAATATCCTCAACCACCTGCTAAAGAAATTGTCCCTGCCTAGTCATCTGAGATGGATGATATCAAGAACATCTTAAGGACATTTTCTAATGAGCTGATTAATATAAAAAGATAGCAAAATCCTTACCCTAGACCCCAATATCAAGGCTACCAAGGAAATAGATTTTCATCATAGCCAAACCAATACCAGGGTCCTCAAAGGCAAAATAACCCTTAGCTAGCAAATCAATTAGTTGCAGTCTGTACACCCTCACAGACTATTTCCCTAAATCCAAATAGGGAAATTATTCAAGGGAAAAATAATTATGTAGATAACACTAATGCCTAGTGTTTCCCTTGTAATAATGCTCATACACCTAGAGATTGTCCCATGGGTAATCTACAATAAAAGGTTGCAGAGCAAAGAAGAATGGATGGACAATTTGTAAGTGCTAGTGATAATCAAGTTTACCAGTCTCCTGGTATGCAAAATTCAGTCCTAATGGCTCAGATGCAAGGGATGTATTTACAAAAGGAAGAAGAAATGGCCCTAGAACATGCTTTTTTCTCATGGGTTGAAGATGAAGAATCAATATTCTTGAATGAAGCTTCTACTTCCAAGAAACTAGTGGTGCAATCAGACTACTATACTAGATCAAAGAGAAGAGGTGGAACAGCCTGAGGTTGCAAATATTCAAGTTATGGAGAGTCCTCCATTTTAAGGTCAAAGAAGTATAGTTGTTAGACAATAAATGCCATAATCAGTGCTGAATCAAGTAGTTCTTGGACAAGTTCAAGAAAAAGCAAGGTATCCTTACTTTCTAAGAACCCAAACTCTGGGACCAATGAATGTGGTGGATCAATTGAAGAGGACTCCAGCACAAGTATCAATATGGGACATTTTAGCTATCCTTGAACAAAAGACACTGTTAAAAGAAGCTCTACAAGGCCAAGTAGTGCCTAAACATACTGAGATCAAAGAAAGATCTACTGAAAAAGAAAAGCTCAAGGACACAGTTCATCTATAGATAACAACCATAGTGAATAATCCACTAAAAGTAAGCAAATCAAAACCAGACCCTTTCTATTTGACTTTCATAGTTGGCAAGAAACTACTGTATAATGTAATGATAGATTTAGGGGCTAGTACTACAATAATTCCAAATGAAATAGTAGATGCTTTAAAGATAAAATATGAGCCACTCACTAAAGGAATTAAGCAGTTAGATGGAAAATCAGTGCAAATAATAGGGAGAATTAAACAACTCCCATTTCAATTATATACTTGTCCCAATACAATTGTCAATCAAGATGTAGTAGTCCTAGATATACCTCCTATTTTTGGTTTATGTTTATCAAGAGACTTTACAGCCAAGATAGGAGGATATATGTCACTTGATTGGTATCATCTCATCCTAAGAACCAAATATGGTTCAAAGATGAAAATATTAGCTAAGACATTATATAAGGATCACATCACCAATGAACCAATATCAAAATTAGAGGTAGCTCATGCTATGTTCAACAAAGAAGAAAGGGTTTTTGTTGAGGAGTTAGGTGACTGGAATGAACATGATCAAGAAGAGGAAAATAATTATTTGTTTACCTTAATGCAAAATGACCCATATGGAAATTATGACTCAACTAGTCTGGGCATTTATGTCATATTTGATGAAGATCATGAAATCCCTAATGTTTTGAGGTAATAAATGCCAAAATATACCCCTTTTATCAATCCTCAGGTCTCTCAATATGAATTCCCTATTTCGAGCAAGAAGTCACAAGCTTATGCCTTAATCTCTGATCAGGAAGAGATAATTTCTAATTTTCTTCTCACTTTGCAAGATGTTATGGAGGAGCATGGACACTTCCTTGATCATGGTTTAAATTAATTATTTGAAGTCATTAGGGCAGGTTATAATATTCTTCAAGGAGGCTTTGAGCTAATTGTGGATGAACTAGACAACATTGAGACTCAAATAAATATGCAAAATTACTACAAACTTTCAAAATTATCCTTTCAAGAGGTTGGTGATTTTGAAATCATTAAAGAGGATGATCATGTAATAAAACCTAAGTTTGAGGCAAAAGGAGACAAGAAAATAAATGATATATATCAAAGGGCTTCTGTTAATGAGCAAATAGCCATTGATTTCTTCATAAGACATACCAGTATCAACAAACCAACATTTGATAAGTTTTCAAGAATTAGAAGAGTATGTATATGTTGAAAGCATGTTTGACTCTAATTCACTTGAATGTAGGCCAAACACTGTGACATACAAAGAGATCAAGTAAATAGAGCTACATCCCATTTGACCACTTGTCTAGCAACATAAGTTGTCTCATCATGAAGGAGACTTTAGAAATTATTCTTTTGATCCAGGAGGGAGGCAAAGATACTTGGTTAATGTATTATAGTTAGATAGTTTCCCTTTTTCATGTTGCTTTATTTTCCCATGTTATTTTCCCACTTTTCTTTTAAATAATTGTTATTTGAACACATAGCCACAACTCAGAGCCTTTTTCAAAATTTTCAAAATCCTCAATACATTGAATATCTCCCAAATATTTAAAATTCCCCAAGGTACTTTGCACAGCCACTTGCACAATGCATCTATCTCACTGTCCCTTGAAGATTTAGTAAGATTTACTAATGATTGTCTGAGTTTAATCCCATTTTGAGACTTGATGGGTTAATAAATACCTCATAGCAAGAGTTAAAGCTTACAGTGTCTCAAACATTCCTGCATTTGTGAGAAAATTCTTGCTACTTGCATTTTCAGTCCCTAGCAAATACGATTAAGTTAAAGTGCTTTCTATATTACAAAAGTTCATACTAGTTATCACAGTTCACTATTTACAAGAATAGATATAGATATGGAGGGAGCACATCTTCACAATAAGGAGCTGGGATTATGAATCCATTGATAAGTTTCTTACAAGCAAATCATATGCTTCAGCCCTTACACAACCATTGAAGACCTATTTTTGGACTAAAGTCCCTAAAGTTGGTCAAGCAAGTGACCCAAAAAAGGTAAAAGATTATGTAGATGGAATCATGGACCTAATTATTTAAAGAACTAGTAGCAAAACTCTCAGAGAAGGGGCACATCAAAGGTGTCTTCAGAGGGCCAAGGTGGGACAATATGAGACATTTTCAATGAGGATATGGACTTCATAACAAGCACAATTCATTATCCCAAGTGTGCATCCTTGCCCTGATTTGGTCAAAATATGCATTGAATTATTCCATGCACCTTCAAATACCATTCAACAGGGTCCATTTAAGGTGCAGATTACACCGAAGGCTATCAGAGAAATGTTGGCCTTGTATCATGATAAAATAGCTACATTTCCCACCATTGCTAAGATGTAGAAAATGTTGGATAACATCAATACTCAGTTGAGGTTCTTAAGATCCAAATTCCAATTAGGAGATGATGATACTATTGTGCCGACACTACCTATAGTAAGAGCCCAATTTGCATAAGCTAGTCAAGATGCACTATCTATGATGGCTTTCATTTTCAGAATGAAAGATGATATGACCATCTATGGAGAACAAATGGCTATCCTCTTCAAGTTGAAAACTATCGACAAGACTCAGGAGTATCGGCTTGATTTCTCTAAGCAGATTGCATATTCCATGATGGAATAACTTTCCTAGTTCAAATTAAAAGGGGTTTTTAGGTACTCTTCTTATTTGTTTCACCTTATGTTGTATCAAAACTCTGACATCTTTTCCCAACATATGCATCTCAATATGTATGACCCAAGTTTTGGTCTATAAAGGACCACTCCTGTGTCTGCATGGACACATATTTTGTCAAAAATTGATGATCCATATGAATTTTGGGAATTGTTTATTACCCTTGATTTTTGTCACCTAAGCCCAAAACTAGTTATAAATAGACTATTTCCAAGTGTTTCAAACCTTATGGCCAATTGCCCAACTCCTTGTGATTTCTTTTTTAGATCCCACCATACAATTATTAGAGTCCATGGTTTTTATGGGGAACCAGTGTTGCTACCTAAGATTTTGACTCTTAGGTTAGCATTCTTAGAAGTCACCAGGAAGGTGCCTATAGTAGATAATGAATATGGCTCTAGGAAGAGGAAGAGGAAAATGTATGACCTCCCATAGATGACAAACAACATGACACTAGAGGCCAGAGATGCTGAAATTGTGTTACTTAGAAAGCTAGCCTTCTTGGGTTTCCTGCTAATCAAAGATAAATGGGTATATGACCCAAATGGTTTCATATCTTCATGGATTAGGACTAAAGGGTTGCTGCTAGAATTGCACATGGGGGATACTCCTTTTGGGAAAACAAGAAAAATCTTAGAGAGGATATTCTTATGTTTTATGTTGAATTAAGAGGTTTGCCCCTTCAACAAAATAGACCATTGGAAATTTTTTATGTTAAGTAGAGGGATTTTGATCCTAAAATCAGAATGACTTCTGGCTTAATAAGGGCACTAATGAATAAAGACTAGGATGCTGATAAAATAGAAGCCTATTAGAAATATGTCAAACAACTCACTCTTTTGGGAATGTGGACTCTGATGAGAGATGGGAGGAACTCTAGGATGAGTGCCATCTATCCCTTGTATCTAGCCTTGACACAAGAAATTTATTGATAGAGGGTGTAGAGCCAGAAGCCAAAGCAGGATCCAACCAAGGATCATAGGCCCCAGGGAAAACTATAGCTTTAATCATTGTGACTGTTTGGCCCTAATCTCTTAGCATCATAGAAAAATAAAAGACTGTGGTATCTTCACCACCAAAAGCTTCACCATCAAAATTAGTCATTGAAGTTCCAAATTCTCCACAAATACTACTAGCAGCAGTAGTAAATATTGAAGAGAAGAGAGCACAGCTAGAAGAAGAAACACCAATGAAACATAAGAGGCTAAGGTTCCAACTAGATTCAAAAGAGAGGGAAGAACCCTCACAATGCTAATTATAGAGTATTGTAGTTACTCCTCAGGTAATTATTATTTCTCCCCCTCCTTCTCGATCTTTTTCTTCTCTTATAGATGTGATGATTCCATCTGACCAAATGACATCCCCTGCCACCTCCACTGTGCCGATTTCTCACTTTGCCCCATTTATCCCTACTCAAGCTTTATCATTGCCTCACTTTTCTCCCTTTGTTCCCAAGAAACTACCTCCTCAGATTGCCCATAGCCAACAATTCGCTATTCCATATGGTTTACCACAAGGTCATCCTTTTGTAGGTGGGTACATTGCCTCTCTTTCTACCTTCCAAACTCAAGCAGACATTGCTAGGAAGGTGAGGGAAGCCCGAAGAGAGAAAAAGAGGATCAAGGATAATAAGGCCTTGGCTACACCACATCTAAGGTCAAAATTTAACCTAATTTAGCAACAACTGATGGTGACTCATTTGTCACCAAATATAATCAAGTCAAGTGAGTAGATGCAGCCAGAAGACTACACAATGAATGTAGTGGCCAAAGACATGTCCTTGTTCAGACCATAAGATAGAATCAAGCTGCTAACTGAATCCACTTCTACAATTGTTAAAGATTACTTGAAAATATCAAGGAAGCTACAAAAGATGGAGGCTGATCTAGCCAAAGAGAAGGCAAAATATAGTAGTTTGACCACAAAAATCAATACAAAAGATAATGAAATAGAGAGTTTAAATAAACCATTGTAAGATACTATTTCTCTTCAAACTCACCAGGGAATTTAGGCCCAAAATGATTCCTTAAAAGTAGGGCTAATGTAGGTAAAAGATGTAGTGATGACCCTAAGGCGAGAAAAAGTAGCATTACAAGAAAAACGTGAGGAAAGCCTACTACACATTACTCAATTACAATAGAAGCTGCTGAATGAACAAAATAATACCACAACTATATAAGCCCAATATCAAGCTAAACAACAAAAAGTAGAACAATTGACACTGGAGCTAGCAAATAGGCTAAAGAATGTAGGAGTGTTAAATCTAGTGAAAGATCTTTACAAATCAATGTGGAAAAGAATCTCTTCAGAGATTATTCAACTCAGGCCTTCTCTCACCTTCCTACTAAATGCAAAAAAATTGTGTGAAAAGGTGGAGAATTCCATTGAAGACACTTTGGCTACTATTTCTAGGAGAGTTTTGGACTCCAAAATGTTGTTGCAAAATCTTTATGATGCAACGGATGGCACGTTGTCAATAGCAAGAATTAATGACAGAATGGTCACTAGTAAGAGAGTGAATGAGGTTCTCAATTGCAATTCCACTGTAATCAATTGTAGAGAGCTTCTAGATGTGATGAAAGAAGGCATCAGTGAAATGAAACAACACATTGAAGACTTAGTGTAATTGCGTCTTCCTTCTCTATTTCTTGATGACAACACTGTGCTAATGATTGATGAAATTAAGTCGTTATTGTTGGCCAAGTAGAATGATCAGGTAGTTTTTTAGGATTTAAGGGATGATTCATCAGTACCTGAAGTAGAAGTTGTTTTGATTCCTATTTCCCATCTTGAATTTAAATTGAAGGCTATGGTTTAGATTTTGTAGATTTTTTCACACAAGGATATTATCAACCTTGATTTAGCCTTCAATGAATTGCAAAATAAGTAGGGGTTATCTGACGATGAGTGGTCTGCCTATCAAACAACATTGCTGAAGCTGTGATTTTTTTAATAATTTTGATCAAGTGGGAGTTGTAGTTTCTTTTTTAGCAGGCTCAAAAGTCCTTGGGGTCACCAATAATTATAGAGTAAAAACTACTCTACATTTCATTTTGATTTTTATTCACACAATCAAAATTTTGTCCCTGAATACTTTGGTTCGAGATAGTGAAGTTTTGACTCATAGCGCAGGCTCAAATTTATTTTTGCCTCAATTTTGTCTAAGTGTCAAAAATGAGTAGAAGCTATCAAGTGTCATTGGCCGAGGCACTTTTCATAATTTTAGTAAGTACTATGGAACGTGCCATGTGTCCCATAGTAACTTAGCAGAGCACAACAAGTGTCAGCATCTGCATTTCAAATTTCTTTCAAGCATAAGGTTTCAACAAGTTAAGTATTAGGATCAAGTAGAAGGCATCAAGTGGCAACTACAAAAGACTTCACTAATTTTCTACAAGTAATAGAAGGTGCCATGTATCCCTAGCTGAAGAGAATGGAAGCCACCATGTGTCAACCTCTGAATTATCATCACTTTATTTCATTGATAAGTAAAGATTGTGGTGGGTCCCAAGTTTTTATTTTGAGGCAAGTGGAAGCTGCCAAGTGTCCCCATCCTTGTAAGTATGAAATGAGGCTTGATTATTTCTATAGTATAGATAGGGCAATGTGGAGATAGACAAGTGTCACCTTCCATAAGTTTCTCAAAAGGTAGCAAAAGGTAGCAGAGATCACCATGTGTCCTTTGTCAAGAATAAGCAGAAAGTGCCACATGTCCCTATTCCCTTTTTTAGGTTCCTCGGATGAGAAGTGATTTGGGTCCCATTTTATATATAAATTGTTTAATTTTTAGAGAAGCAAACAGTACTAGATGTCAAGGACCGAACACTTCTAAGTGAAGATACAATAAGAGTATAGGTAATGCGGAAAGTGCCATGTGTCTTCGATAAGGCTATCGAACATGCCACGTGTCATTTTCTAGTACCTCCTAAATAATAAGAAGGTTTTTAAGAAATTGGCCAAGTGTCCTTTTCCATTTAATAAAAGGGAGTGTCCTATGTATCTGTTTCAGCCAATGAACTACAGGAAAATGGAATGTTTTAGAATCTAAGGAATATCTTTTGTTAGACACTTTTGGTTTAGTTAGAATTTAGTTGGGCTGTTAGATTGGGAACACATAGACAATCTAGAGTGAATCCAATGCTATAAAGATGGGTGTAGAGATCACTAGAAAGAATAGGAGAGAAGATTGGAGAGAATTTTCTGTGAGAGACTATTGTCGAGAGTTTTAGACTTTTAGAGTTGTGATCAAGAATATCATTTGCCTTTATTTTATTTTCTTTAGTTGGAAAGTTCATGTAACTATTCATGTTTTTATGCCTTTAATGTGACTAGAGAATTAATAATAAGACTAAGTTTTGTGCCTTTATTGATGTTTTATATGTCATTGCAAAATTAGTCTAAGCTGTGAGCCTCTATTTCTATTATTTCTATCTTTTACATTGACCATGCCTTGTTCACTCTTTAATGTAATTGAATCTTACATATAGTTTCACTGTACTTAGAATTAAGGGTCAAATTACATTTAGGTGCATCACCATAGTTAGATTTTCATTCTTTGCATTTGTGTTTCTATTTAAATTCCTATCTCTTTCCTCCCAACACTCGAGATAAATAAGAGACCATCTTCTTAAAAATCTGGAGGTCATTTTAAGTTGCATGTCCCACATTCTTGAAACTTCCCATTATTGATATTAGAAACAAGCACAATTTTAACCATCAATAATAATCAAGCACGTATAATTAATTTGATCCACATAAGGTCCCATATAAGAACCCATCCAAGTGACAAACCCATACTATGTATGACACATCTCCCTGGTGTCCAACAAATGCTGACAACCTTTACTAACACTAAAGGTGTTAGCAGCCCCTATCAACTCATATTATCACTACCGAATGATCAAAGACCAATAAATGCAATATATTTTCCCCTTATTATGTGAGAGGTGAGAAATTATGCATTAAGAGAAAAAAATTCATGTTCGTTCCATGACATGAATATCAGGTATGGAAATCCAAAAACAACTACTACAATCATTACTAGTCTTGAGCCTAGTAGCTTGCACATGATGAGTAAATCACTGAGCACTTAAAATATGGTGTCAGATCCATCAAGACCATATCCCTCAACCATATAAGATGGTTCTTGATCAAAGGGTGTGTCAAAATAACTATAATGAATAGAGTAACTTAGAGATTAACAACTAGAAAGATCCACATAATTGGCCTTAGCTTTATTTTTATGTGAAGAGTGACGTCATTGAGAAGGTTAGACATCTACAAGATGTCCAATACCAATACATTTGAAACATTGTGGATATTTTTGGTGCTAAAAATATCCAAAATAAGCTAAATAACCTTTCAAAATCATAGAAGTGAGAAAAATGTCTATGGTGATGTCTACATTTGGAAGACCATAGAGAGTGATGATGTAAATGATGTTGAGACCATCAAGAATGATGTGGATAATGACATTGAGAGTGTTTTAGAGAATGCTTCTAAAACTATTATTATATATGGAAATGATCTTTTTATTGGGACCTATTCTTTACATAGTGAGTCCATTTAATATGTGTATTTTTCTTCTTTTAAAATTATCTCTCATGCTGAGACAATAAATTACATATGTATTCAAATGTGGCACCATTAAGATTATCACTAAGCTACAAAAATTTAAAAAAAATTAATGTATGTGAATTTAATCCCATTAAATGTGATAAAAATCACCATGTCATCATCAATTTTTCCCTATGTAGTACAATAATCTTATTTTAGAGTTCTCATGCATGAAAGTTATTCAGAGACATCTTCATCATCTACCAATTAATTGTTCAAAAGCTACATAAAAAGGTTAATCTTTCTATAGGTAGGTTGTTTGTCATACAAATTTTTTATTAATTTCCATGGTTTTCATACATTACCTTTAATGGTTTCAATATGGATAATTACCTAAGTTGAATATGATGATTTTAATAAATCAAGGGCATGTTTATCATGCTTTTAAAACTCAAACAATTTTACAGGTTTAGTGGGTGGTGTGGTTTCTTCTTCTATTATTTCCCAAAAATCATTAAAAATAAGCATGTTTTCCATGTGTAAGCTCTATTCTATGTACTTTTAGGAGTAATTAATCCATTTTTAGAGATAAGAATTAATTTTTTTAGCATGTGTATACACCCTAAATTGGTCAAGAAACCACACATATCATGTCTTTTTATAGTACTTTCATAAGATATTTTGACTAGAAAATATGAGCTTTGTTCACATTTAGCCATATCTTTCATTTTATTCATTTGGGTCTTGTTTTATTCTTGATTCACCTTTTTTTCCTATTCCTAGTCATCTCGAGCCTTTAAAATAGTCATTCTACCTTAGCTAGGTCAAGTTTTCTATCATCTTTCCATTTGCCCAAGTATCAGGACTGTAGGACAGGAGCAATAGGGTTGCACTTCAGCACCGGTGCCACTAGTGTCTATTTATAGTGCTCTTATCCAAGGTCATTTTGAACTCTAATGGTCAAACTTTTTCACTAGTTGAGTCCCAACCCCTTTTTTGGCTTCATCCATAAGTTTTCCAATGTCAACCAAATGTGATAAAAGCTCCCAAATTCAAAATAAATTCTCCTATATAAAGGACTTCACAAGGAATTTTATATCTAGAACTTATTATTTTGGTACATTACATAATAAAAAATTAGTATATAGTATAACTCAACATTCTGCATCACACATAGACTTACATGTTTGATCAAAGAAGGGCCTAGGTAAAAGTCATTGTCGTATCTATCATGCACATTTATTATGCATGTTCCCTAAGGGAAAACTACATTTGATCTAAGACCCTAGCTTAAGGGTTAATGTTGGTAGTGATTAGGCAAATAGGGGTTCTAGATCATGTGATTATTCTTCCCATTTTTTCCCACTTTTACTTTTGATGCATTTTTTATTTGCATGTGTATAGATAAATATAGGGTTTTGAGATTGAAATAGATCTATAGTGAGATCCATTGACTTCCAACCTCTAAAACTTCATAGGTAGGGTCACAAAAATACAATGGAAAAAACCCATAAAGCTTAGGTCTCCTATAAAATAGTAGTAGGAGTTGACTACAACACCAGTGCCACTAGTGTCCTATTTTGGTGCTCCTATCCAAGCAAAGAATAAAGACCAGATTCTAATTTATAGTAGTGTCCCAGTCCTACATCATAATTTCTAGCTCCTGAATCATTTATTTTAATCTATTTTTAGATACATTTATTTCTTTTCCTTTTGTAAATTATTTGATAAAAGTCTATATTTTTCCATTTTAAACTATATTTTCCCCTTATTCCAGACCCTTTATGCTTAGGAACTAGACCTTAGTTTCCCTAAAATAATAAAACATTTAGTGAACCCAACTTACTTTGAACAAATATAAACCCTAGGTACACTTAGGGTTTTTTATTCAAATTTTATTCACAAATTTAAATTCAAATTTCTAATTTTTCTATAATTTTTTGTGTATTAATTCTATTCAAATATTGTTTGAGAATTTTAATTATTGCAATAATTTTCAAAAATTATAAAACCCTAACCAAAAACCCTAGATTTTGAAAATAGGTCTTCAAATCCTAAGACTACATCCCTTACATTTTTTAGAATAATATTTTGAAATTTTTGCAAACTGTTTAAAGTGTCAAAAATATTTTCAAAATTCCTAGGTTGGTAGTTCTTTTGTCAAAAAATTAAATTTCTGATTTCTAATTTTTTTATAAATTTTTGTGCATTTATCCTATTCAAAATCATTTTTAGAATTTAAATTATAGCCATAATTTTTTAAAATTCTAAAAATGTAGCCCAAAACACTAGATTTCCAAACTAGGTCCTCAAACCCCAAGCCTTCCTTGCAATTTTTAGAAAAATATTTTGAGATTTTTGCAAATTGTGTTGATTGTTAAAAATATTTTAAAAATCTCTATGTTTGTATTTATTATTTCATTTATTTTCTTAATATTAATTTTACATATTCTCTTTTGTGAAATAAATAAAATGGCCACTAAGGCACATCTTTGCATATTAGCTAAAAATATGGAAAATGAATTCATTTACAATGAAGATAATTACTATTGTTGTAATGAGGAATATGATGATACATATGAAAGTGATAGTGAATAAAAATTAGATGCATCTCCTTCTCTCAAACCTATCTCTTTTATTCCATCTTCTAGAGAAAATAATTGTGATAAATGGGAAAGATACTTTTCACCTCAGTCTCCTATGCACAATGCACAAAATGAACAAATTAGTCATGCACTTTCAAGTTAACCTCTTATTGGTGATAATTTGCTTCCATTTGAACCTCCTCTCTCTCCTCTCTCTCTCTCTCTCTCTCTCTCTCTCTCTCTCTCTCTCTCTCTCTCTCTCTCTCTCTCTCTCTCTCTCTCTCTCTCTCTCTCTCTCTCTCTCTCTCTCTCTCTCTCTCTCTCTCTCTCTCTACTTCTATGTTAAAAATACAAAAATATAAACACAATAAAATCAAATTACCAATGGATAGTTCAAATAATGCATCTCATGCTCTCAACTCTGCTTTATCAAAAGAATGTCTAACTGATAACTCTCTTACTCTTCTCATTTTTGAAAATGAAAATAATTCATACACTCCATCCATAGATAACATTGATGCAAATAATATTTTAAATTCAATTGATACTTTATTAAATATTAGAAAGGAATTAAATTCTTCTCTTACACCTCTTCCTAGTAATGATGGAAGTGATAATGAGTATGATAGTGAACATGCAAATGAATATAAAAATGAGAGTGATCATGAAAAATATTGAAATTATTATAATGCATGGAGCAATGATGATTCTTATGCACATAGTGAAGAAGAAAATGCATCTCATACCTCTAACTTTTCTCTCATTTCTCCTCTCAAACATAATGCACTACCAAATGTTACTTCTACTTACATGAATGATTCTATTTCAAATAATGCACATGTTAATTCTAATATCCCATTCTACTCAATTAGAATGCAATTCACTAAAACATAAAGACATAAATGAATCTCCCAAGCCACCCTCACTAGAGTAGAACCCATTTATCACTCTTCACCTAAAGAGAATAGTAGCCCATATACCTCTAGTAAGGTCCAAATTACCATTACTCCCAAGGTTCAAGTGAGCACATCCCCTCTCTATTATCTAATTGCTAAATGTTGAATTTCTATGGATAAAATTTATTGTCAAATTCAATGATTAATTGAAACACTTCAAGATACTAATGTACCGTCCCAAGAGATTATCTCTTTGATGCATGTAGTTGGTGAATTACAACACCAAGTAAATATCCTTACCTTTGAAAACAAGGATTATAAGTCTTAGATGGATGTCAATGATTTACATGGCAATTCCCTTTTGAGGACATTTATAAAAGCTTGATTGCCTAAGCATTTATGGATACCATCATTGCCTTACTTTGATGGAACTAGAGATCCACACATACACCTTCAATCCTTTTGAAAGGCTCTACCTTCTCATGTGAGTCTTTTGATTCTACTAAAGTTATTCTAGCAAACATTAGTGGGAGAAACACATAATTGGTTCTTTCATCTACTCCCCATTGGCTACTTGCACACATATGATGACTTAGAGGAGTCATTTCTTATACATTACATAACAAACATTTGCCCTTGTGTTACATATGAAAAACTTGACCATGGTCCTAAAAAAGACATGAGAACACAACCAAAAAATCAACCCATTAAGAATAGAGAGCTACTTTCTAGAGTATAACCTATAATATGTACTACAAAGAATAGAAATAAGGGATGACTATAGTTTGATTCAAATCAAAATATCCATTTTGTCATATTATTATCACTATTAGATAAGGGATTAATCACATTTCCTTCTACTCATCGACAAGAGCCATATCTCTTATAGAAACATCCACATTGGCCCTTTTGTAACTATCATCGTATCTGTGGATATAGGGATAATGATTGTTATTTACTCAAAGATTGCATTAATAGATGTATTGATAATGACATCATAAAATTCACATAGGGGGCACTGAGATCTCCTCCATCATGAAATCATAGACCTCATTCATCCATGACTAAGTCATCCTAGGACAATATTTTACAAGAATCATCAATCTCTCATCATAAGCATAATGTGTGTTCTAGGATAGATCCTGAAAGGAGATATCCTATTCCACCTATTCAAAAGGCTTGGAAACTAGTACAACAAGACCAACCTACATATAGCAGTGTATTCTAAGTAGTACATAATGGAGTTCCATATACATATCTATTAGATTCATAGGCACCGCAACATAGTATCATTCAAGATAAATATTCACTATGGCCAAATATTTTGGGTCCTATCTCACATAGCAATCCATTATGGTTAAGATTAAATGAACCCACATCATAGATTAATAATATAGAGAGATATTCACTTTAATTAAACTTTTTGGGACCTATTTCACATAGAAACCCACTATGGTTGAGATTAAATGAGACCCCATCAAAGGTTTCAACTCCATCTTGATCTATTGCTCAGTCATACACATCATAGTAGAGGCCACATGGTATATGATTATAGATAGATGAGCCTTCTTCATAGCACATAATTTCCATGACATGTCTAATGAAGTTACATTTTCCAAAATCTCCATGTATAGCTATAGTTAGTACATAAAAAATAGTATCAGATACAAAACATAGTCCTACATAACATGAGTAGTATGGGCACTTGTTTAGTTTGCCATTATAGTTTAGATAGTGATACAATAGAGAGTGATATGACACATATTCATATTAGCATCAGTTCCTAGCTTCACTTAGTAGGGCAATGATCGAGCCAATGGTTTAGTTATCCTTTGTATTCTTGAGCCATTCTCAAGTAAGTAATACTCATAGTGTGATATCTTACATCCACATATACTAACAAATAACATTTATTCCTAATAACTATCCATAGCCAAAACTAGCCTATTAGAATTCAGACCTTACCAATATACTATTTTACCAATCTTAAACCAAATTGATTTATCAAATCAATTTTCAAGTTAAAAACCAATAATGTTTTTTGCTCACATATGATTACAAATCAAAACTACCATCACACTTATCAACATATCATACACAATAAAAATCACATCACAAATAACATTTTGACAAAACATACACGACCTCGAAATCAATACTAAATCAACCATTTCTAAATCAACCACTTACAATAAATATAACAATATATTTCAAATCCCATAACACAGTGCGCATGAGTCAAAATAAAAATAATAGCCATATATTTGTGTGTGTGTGTGTGTGTGTGTGTGTGTTTTCAAAACATATACATCATATCAATATATAATAAATCATGAATGGGCATCATGCCCTCACTCTCAGTCTCACTCTCCCCACTAGTATTGGTCCCATAGTCTACTCTTGCACTCAATGTCCCTGTACCTCCTTGAGATCCCAAATGCCTCTTATGCCAACTCTCTCACTCTAGTAACCACCCATGCTCCTCATGCAAGTTTTCATACCACCTTTGAATATTTATGTACTCATCCATAATCTACATACTCACTAATCCATAATTAGGTAGAGGCATCTTATGCCTATCTAGCTCAGCTCTCAACTCATCTCTCTCTCTCACACACTACCCTAACATATGTAGCTATAGCTATAACATCCCTATAAAAAAAATTGTATAAATTTTGACTATAACTATTACTCACTCTATCAAACCCTCCATCACATTGTCAAGAACATACCTCATGAGCTCTCAAAGTGTCAACTCAATGATGGTATCATAGAGCCCATTATCTTTACCTCCTCCCCTAATAGGTGCTTCATCCTAAGCACCTCCCACTCCACCTATGTGGAAAAGTACAAACACTACATTACATATACATTTTAAAAATAAGCTAAAACAAGCACAAACTTGTACATAATTCAAATATAATCAATGCTTACCTCCCATCATCTAGATCAAAGTGGGATCCTCATACTTAGGGGAATCCCCTCTATCAATAGGATATAATGGATCCCACCAATGGCTCATCCACGATGTGGTATATGCCTCTATACATCCAACATCATCTACATCAAGAATATATATAGTTTTATCTCACACATCTAAAGGCAATGGTGCTAACCAAGCCCTAGTAGGTCTCCCATGAGCTCTTGCCATCACTGGTGCTCGTGCACTCCTCACCCACACCTAAGCTATAGGAGGCACATCATATGGTTCCCCAAACTATATAGTAATTCACTCATACTAAAAGCACTCATACACTCCAACCCAATGATCATGTAACCAATAATTGACACTCATATACCAAAATTAAACTCCATCTTTGGGCCACCTAGGGAATCCTCTATAAAGACTCCATATGATATCTCAGGCCACCAATCTATCTAAAACTGGTCTATAGTGATATATCCTAGGAGACCGGATGGCTAACATACTTGTCCACCACTCTCCAAATTATTATGGAGGTGTCCACCTCTCCCTTGATAATCTTATCAAATGCATAACCGCTATGTGCTCATAGTCCCAATAATACAATAAAATAGCTACACTCACACCACCACTAAATTCCTCTTGAGTAAACCTGTAAATATCCCTATATAAGTGGGCAAGCATAGTCCTACCCCATGAGAACATAGTACCATACAACTCTATACTTTTCATATTCCTATGCATCTTATATGTAATCAACACCCCACTCCCATCAATATCAATAAATGAGGCTAACAACATTGCCAACCACTTCCATAGGCATAAAACACTCTACTGCATAATAATTGAAAATAATACATCGCTATCACTACCTCTCCAATGTATGTTTGAGGGCACACAAGCAAAATACAATGAAGCATGATCAATAACATAAGCACCCATATCATCATAAAAAATCACATGCCATATGTTAATATAAAAATGCAAAATATGGTATACATCCTCTAAAGTAATTGTAATCCATATAGTAGGATGCTATAAAGTGCATGTGTCTACATTCTACCTCTTACATAAGGTGGTAATTAGATACTTATCCCACTACATAGTGCCTAAGTCACACACATGACCCAACCCTACCTTATCCATCACAGCTCTCTCATTAGTTGACAAAGGTAAAAATCTTAGTGTCTCCATCACTAGGCCTCTATAAAACTCCTTCATCCATACCTCTCCCTGTAAAACACCAAAAATAGCATATATGTTAGTCAACCATGCTAAGGAAAATATTTAAGTTACATAACAATAGGCAATAAATTAGAAACTTAGAAAACTAGCCCTAGTGGACAACATCATGTAAAAAGGACAACAACACTAGACAATAATGCTAGAACCTAGACATCAACACTAAACATAGGACAAGAGCACTGACTCCTAAACACAAGTGATGGCACTAGTGTAAATTTCCTAAAACACATCAAAAAACTCAAAAACATAAAAAATAGGCTTCCAAACAAGCAAAAATCACATGTTTTAGCTACTTACTAGGGTAACCCCCCACCAACTTCAACCTAGGTTGCCAACTACTCAAACTAGGTCATGAAAGGTACCAGTCTCCTCAACATATCTCCTACTCTAGAGCTCCTAATCTCAAACTAGTCAATGCACAAATGAATCTAGAATCAATCCAATTTTTCTATATTAAATAACTTTCTCATTCAAAGAAAAATACCATTTTGGCCATAACAAAAACCCTGTAGCTCCATTTTACAAACTATTTTATTCCATGAAATCATGACAACACATTTGACATCAAATAAGCTTCAGTCTCTTACTACATAATTTGCATACTATGGAACACACATCTCTATATCTCTTTTATACCTAGATACACAACTTGGTCCCTATCAATCAAAACTTATTCCACTTTCAACAAATCAGTTTAAACAATCAACCAACCTCTCAATTTATTCAAACTATATCAATCTTATATCTATCATTATGCCACTAGTCATCACTTTTGTCTCAACCTCCTCTATCACAAATTTTGTCCCTCTCCCAAAAGGGGGGCATCATTCCTACTATTCTTATTCCTACCAAACATACCTATCCACTCTCATAGGTGGATAAACCATGGTTCATACACCTCTAGTATTTTGATTATTAGATTAAATTTAGATTGGTTGAAATAAATAATTATTTAAATTATATGGGTCACTTAGCATTACTTAGAACATTTAGAGGGGTAACTTTTAGTTTATAGATACACTATGATTCTTACACATTGAGTAGTCAGATTATTTGATTTAGCTTAGATCAGTCAAGATATATAGTGATTCAAATTATAGGGGTGATTCAACATTACTCAAGACATTTAGAGAGACATACCTTCAATTTACAGATACATAGACTAGTTAGATACAATGGTTTAGATTATATGGATTCACAATGACTTTGATACAATTTCAAACATGTACTAGATTGGGGAGATGTACATTACTACACATCTCACACAATGACTTTTATACAAATTCAAACATGTACTAGATTGGGGGCGTGCACATTACTATACATCTCACACATATAACTTCATATAGCATGACATAGTTACAAGACCAGATACTAGATTTGGGGGCGTGCACATTACTATACATCTCACACATATAACTTCATATAGCATGACATAGTTATATGACTAAATAGCTGATTATAGGCATAATATAAAATTTATTATTTTGATCTCTAGTTTTGCACATGGGACATGGCATGAAATGTCATTTTACATGTGGTTATATAGATTTATAGACTATACATATGCATCATTCACATACAACATTTAGGGGCATGTCATAGATGTTCATGTTATTCATCATCCAAGATTATACAGATTGGAATGGTAAGACATGTCATTCTCTTCTTATACATTTACCAAAGTTTCATATTACACCCAGTTATACCCAAGTTATCACTAGGTTGGACTGTATGATCATCTGTAGTGGCTGGTCCATACCTTTACTCAGACCTAAACTACATGAGTTTATGTGGGACAAAGGACATGCATTAGTTTTAGGCCTCTAATCATTTATCAGTTCTATTTCAAATATTTAGAGTAAGGGCATGATATATTTTTCTCTTCATAGTATACAAATTCTTTACATTCTAAATTACCTTTTTATAAGGTGGGACATAGGATAGACATTAGTTTTGGGCCTTTGAGCATTTCTCATTTGTTGCTAGATTCAACATAGGGGGTAATCATTTCCATCCTCCATGATTATATGGATTCTATGTTTAGATTTAGTACAAGGGGCATCCATTTCAAGGATTCCTTTCTCTAGGCACTACTAAATTCTCCATCTACTTTGCTGGCCAAGAAGTCAGTTGGACACTTTTTTAGCAATATTTATTTCTATGTAGGTAGGTTCATGTATGCATGTTCTTTTCTTTCTTTTGCTCTAGTAATTCATTTCATTACATCACTAGAATAAAAGGGGGGGAAATATATAAAACATAAATTAGTCAAGCAACCACACACATCATGTCTTGTCATAGTCTTTTCATAAGAGACTCTGACTAGAGAATATGAGATTTATTCACATTTATCCATATATTTTGTTTTATTTACTTGGGTCTTATTCTATGCTTGAGTCACCTTTTTTTCTTATTCCCAGTCATCACAAGCCTTTCAAATAGTCATTCCATCTCAGCTAGGTCTAGTTTGTTGTCCTCTTTCCATCCCCCCAGGTCCTAGGACTATAAGACAAGAGCATTAGGGTTAGAATATAAGACCGGTGCCACTGGTGTCCATTTCTATCACTCTTATTCAGGGTTATTTTGAATCCAATGATTAGTTTCTTTTTCTAGTTGAATCCTAGCCCCTATTTTGGCTTCATCTTTAAGTTTTCCAATGTTAGGAAAATATGATAAAGTCTTCAAATTTAAAATAAAGAGTATCCTATATAAAGGACCTCAAAAGACATTTTATATCTAGTACTTACTACTTTGGTATATTACATAATTAAAAATTAATCAATAGTTTAGCTCATCATTTTACATCACACATAGACTTGCATGCTTAATCAAAGAATGGCCTAGGTAGAAATCATTCATGCATTTATCATGCACATTGATTATGCATGTTCCCTAAGGGATAACTACATTTGAGCTGAGACCCTAGATTGAGGGTTAATTTATGTAGAGATAAGGATATTAGGGGTTATAGATCATGTGATAATTCTTCCCCTAACCCATTTTCCCCCTTTTTTGATGCATTTGTTATTTGTATGTGTATATAAATACATGGTTTTGATATTGAAATGGATCTACAATGAGATCTATTGATTTCCAACCTCTGAAACTTCATAGGAAGGGTCGCATAGATGTAGAAAATAAAACCCATAAAGCTTAGATCTCCTAAACAATAGTGGTAAGAGTGGAATACAACATCGGTGCCACTAGTGTCCTATTTTGGTGCTCCTATCCAATCAAATAAAAAAGACTACATCCTGATTTGTAGTAGTGTCATAGTCCTACACCACAATTTCTAGCTCCCGAATCATTCATTTCAGCCCATTTTAGATAAGTTTATTTCATTTCCTCATGTAAATTATTTGATAAAAATCTATATTTTTCCATATTAAACTATATTTTTCCCCTTGTTCTAGACCCTTTATTTTTCAGGAACTAGACCCTAGTTTCTCAAAAATAATAAAACACCATGATATAAATAAATATAGTGACAAGAGATCAATGTTACCTGGGGATTTACCTTGACCCTCGTAAGTAGATTGAAAATGTGCTAGAAATGTTTCTAGGGGCCTGTCTAAACATAAGTCACAAAATAAAATAAGTTTGTTACACCCTTATATCACCATTATAATATTTTCCTTTCATTTATAATTGAATTTCACCCTTATAACCTTGGTACAAAATTAAATGAAGATCATAAATAGTAATTTTGATTATAATATTCAACCCAAAAGGTTATGAATCCTTGATCTATCTTTTATGAAGAGGCTAACAAAATAATTAACCAACTCACCTTTGGTTAACTTGAGTATCTAATGGTAAAAGCTACTACTTATCTCTTATTTAAAAAAAAAAAAGATAAAATCAACTTACATGTGGTAAATTTTTTACCCATCTTTTCTACTTGATTTTAGGTTTTGCAAATTTCTCTCCCACATAACTTGTTCTAGCAAGCTTGGATAATCAGAATAATGTAGAATCAATCAAATCTAAGGTGGGAGATAATGTTACAATAGATTTAATCATGTGTAAATCCTTTTCCTCCTTGAGTATGTGTAATTTTATTATCCACTACAAAAATGCATGATAATTACAATGTATAATAGTGTGTTTACCAAAAATAGTGATCATATAACAAACTATCCTATTTTAGATGTTGAATAGAAAAAAAATTATATAACACGCTTATTGGCAGCATAGACTCATGTCATAGACTATCTGAGAACCTTGTTTGTATATTTGGATCTCTAATTTCTCCTTGATATTTTATTAGTCATGATCTATTGTAAAAATCTCTCAAACTTATCAGAATAAGCTTATCTACCTTACAGCATTATCTTTCACTAATCCTTTCTTAAATGTCATAGATTTGGGGTAAAACATATTAGGTAAAAAATAATGTTGAATATTCCAACTCAAATTACCAAGCTTTGATACCATTGAAGGCCTTTTGATCTTTGGAGGAACAATTTAGAAAATATATTCAATATTAAAACTTAATTTATTTTTGTACATAGTAAGCTTGAAAAGCTTACAGAAAAAAGAGTTGGTTAAAAAACCAATGGGTAAAACTACCCAGACAACCAAAAAGGTTATTACATAAAGTAAACTAAAATATTATGATCATGAAAAATAATCTAGCAACCTTGTTATAAGGATTATGTCACATGCCGATCCTTCCAAATATGCTACAACCTATAGTACCTATAGATCCCCATTAATATCAATATAGGAAAGGGAAATTGGGATATGGTGCAGAATATCTCATGGATGTAAAAATGGATGGTAAGGGATGTGAAATTACATGAAAGTATTCCACCAAATAGGGGCACTCATATACAATTATGTACTACATCAAGCATAAAATTTCATGAGATGCATGATGTTCATGGTCTCATCTAACTCTTGCCTATCTTTTATTTCCAACATTTAATATGGGTTTCCTTTATTTACCATTGAAAGAAAAGTGAATGCATAACCACCTTTTTTCTTCCTCATATATATTAAAAAGTGCATATTATAAACCCTATTGATGGACTCATCATGAATGTTGAGACCAATAATACTCATGAAGCAACTACTACAGATCAACTAGATGCCATGGATGACCAATAATTCAATGAATAGATTAAAATTAATCCACATTATATTGATGAAATGTTATATATCACAATATATGAATATAAAATGTTGGTCCAATCTACTAATTTAGGACTTCATACTTTTACTATTTTTCTTATTCCTATCTCTACATATCTAATAACCTATGTGGCATCCAACCAATGTTTGGGCTAACAAAAGGCCTCTAAAAATTTTACATACCTATTTCTACATAGGAAACCTTTACCCATCCGATGATGAAATTTTATATTTTATCACCAACCTTTTATAATACACATTCCGTTTATAATACTATTATATATATGCATGTTAAGGTGTTACAGTCAGATCAAGGTTCATCATGAGCTAGTCATTCCATGTATTCAAATGCCTTGATTCAAAACCCCTTATCCCTTAAGATATAATTGTATCCTTTCCCAATAATTTTATTATCTATTAATATTAGAATCTATAAAGTTAAAGGTGATCTAGATAAACATGTTAGATTATTCCATGTAACATGCTTGGATTATACTTACAATGACAAATTATTGACCATGTTATTTCTTAGAGTCTCAAATATTAAGATTTTAAATGGTTATATGACACTCCTTTCCAATACATAAGATAATTAAACCCATTTTAGATTAATTTATAACATATTTTCCACCAACATTAATTATAAACTATCTTATGTGTAAATTAATAAACTCAAAAAAGGGTCCAATGAGCCAAAAATTGATTATATAGTTCAATACAAGCCTATGCTAGTCATACGATCCTATACTGGCTAAGATGAATAATTTTATGGATAAAGAAGTTAAACTCATATATTTTAAAAAGCACAAGTGTGTGTGTGTGTGTGTTTTTGTGTGTGTGTGTGTGTGTGTGTGTGTGTGTGTGTGTGTGTGTGTGTGTGTGTGTGTGTGTGTGTGTGTGTGTGTGTGTGTGTGTGTGTGTGTGTGTGTGTGTGTGTGTGTGTGTGTGTGTGTGTATTTGTGTGTAATCTTAAAACTATTTAAAAAATTATTTTTTGAATAAAACCAAGTTACAAGGTCAAACTAAAATATAATAATAATGAGGAAAATATTATAGTTAATGTAATATTTAAACTTAAAAATCAATTACAATTATAAATTCTAGAAAAGAGGTAAATTTAAATATTACTACCACCTCCTCATATACTATTACAAAAACTATTTGAGTGC